>JAXIUT010036856.1:0-13519 GCA_035586675.1 Eurytoma californica | reverse complement strand
CTCTCTCTCTCTCTCTCTCTCTCTCTCTCTCTCTCTCTCTCTCTCTCTCTCTCTCTCTCTCTCTCTCTCTCCTAGTCACAATCTTCTATCCTCCGCGCTTTACCCTCGCTCTCTCTCTTTCTTTCTGTCTGACTGTACGTTGAGTTGAACTACCGACCTATTTTATTTTTCCCTACTCTCCCTTCTTCATTTATACATTTCTTAATTCTTTCGTTCGATTTCATTTAAGCAAGATAATAAGATTGCTGCTCTTAGAAAATAACAGTTAATTAAGTCGAAAGAAAAATAAAAGAGTTTGCAATCCTGTAAAGTGCAATACTAGAATTAAATTAATTCTAATGTGTTTCGTAGTAAGCGTATTACATCAATCATATTTTTAAAAGGAGAATGATAATGGATTAGCATTAAGAAAGAAAATGCAAAATAATTATAAAATTCTTGTTTTGTTTAGAGTGTATAAAAATATAAAATTAAAAAAAAAAATCGTCTGGGGAAATGAAGGGTGCCGTTGGCTAAAATAAGTAGTAAAATCAAGATTTCGTGCGGCAGTAGTAATAATCGAAAAAAAAAAAAAATTCCCTTTTTAATACAGAGTTTCAAACCCAAATACTATATTTTTCACGATTAATTTTTATGTTTTTATCAGTTTGATATTATATCTGTTGATATTTAGAAAGGACGGACGTTAACATTCTCTTTTAAAAGTAAACAATGCACCTACAGATTTTATCGACTACTCAACCATGATCTCTCAATAATTCTGCTAATTGGCCGGACTAAAAACCTCGAAAGCGAGTTCGCCGCGCGCAGCGCCACCCCTCGTACCTTCTTCCGAGCTCACAAAATTCCAGCATAATCCAACCTTAATGCGCCGTGCTATCATCCATCCTACACTTTGACTCCATCCGTTTTTGCGCTTCCTCCCCGCTGCCCCGCTCCCTCGGTCCCGCTCGCTCCCTTATCTCTTGAGTTACACGCCCGAATGCGCGACGCTCTCGCGGCGGCGGCGGTGCGCGCGCGCAGCGCTTCCACTCGTACACAAAGCGCGTAATTGCCGCATCCTGCCGGAGAGAAGCACCGGGCGAGCGAGGGAGACAGTGCGCGAGCGAGAGCGAGAGGAGGACGGAGAAGGCAGGCCGGCGCAAAACGCCGAGCGTTTAACTGTGTGACCTCGTCGGTTGAAAGGGGCGCCGGCACACCGGGGAAAACGTCTAATTGTGCAACACTGGTACGGGGCAAAAGCGACGCGCCAGCGCGCACCGTGTACACCCCCCTCCGCTCTCGTTCTCCCCGTCGCTTTGCTCTCTTTTCTCCGTCGCTGAAGAAGTTGACGCTAGCCTTTTTTTTAAGCGCCTTGTTCCTCGCTCGAGGTTTTTCCGCGAGAAGCCGAAAGGGGGGAGGCGCGGCAAAATAGCGATTATTTTTGCTTTGAACCCACTCGGGGGGGGGGGGGGCTCTTCCGGGGAGGGTGCGACCCACGCGACTTTTAACGAGACCCGCGCGACGAGTGCGGCGAAACGATAATGGGCTCCCCCGGCGACCGGCGGCTCGGACGCTTTAATGTACACACATTTTTCGTATTATGACGAGAGGGAACCCGCTTATTAAGAGCCCGGCGATTAGCCCGAAATTCGCGCTACGGCTGAGAGGGAGAGAGGCTGCGGCGGGATTTTTCGACGGTAAGAAGAATTAGGGTATGGAAGGCTTTTTGTTATAAGTGCCTTAAATGCTGCTAGAATTATCTTCTTGAACGAAATTTTCCCGCGAGGTTTTATTTAACAGTTACTTTATCTTTTCTGAAACGTTTTAATCTTTTATTATATATTTTACAATGAAAATAAAATTAAAAAAAAAAAAAACGAGATTAACAGATTAACACAGAAACTGTGTAATTTTTCTGGTTTAAAAACTTTTCTATACTTGTAAATTAATTATTTTATATTTTATTAGTAAATATTAACTTTTTAAACTTCATTAATTACATTACTAATTCTGACGTTTATTTATGCAAGAAATACATAAATGATGTGTATTTCATTTCGTAATTCCCTAAACCCCATTTAATCAGAATGAACTATATAGTAGTCGGATAAATAATTATTGTACATTTTACACGGAGTTCTGAAATTAAGAAAATACAACCGCGTAAAAGGAAAATATGAAGCAACACCTCCGGGCTGCTCATTATATCCAAAGATGTAATTAGACACCTCGTCGGGTCCCCAAAAGAAAACAGATCCCCCGTACAGGCGACTCACGACGGCTCGGCCGGCTGCAAGGGGAGGCATTGGAGTTCAACTAGCCGAGCGCACGAAGAAAGAAACGGCAGCGCGAGTCCCCGAAGAGAGAGATCCGCCGCCGCGGCAGCGTGGGAATACTGTTGTCGAGCGTTAAATGTCCATTCCCCACCCACGCGAACGCCAAGGAGAGTCCCCAGCTGGGGCCGAAAGACAGGGACGGGCCGTCAGGCGCGCGGAGCTCCTCCTCGTCGTCGGCACCACTAATTAGCCTCGCATCGAGCTCGCTAAATGGCCAGCAGGGGTCAGCCGCCGGACAGGTGTCCGTGTCACGCTTTCTCCTGTCCGACTTCTGTGCAGGTACTGCGAGCTAGTTTTCTGCTTTTTATTTTATAGATTTGTGAAATAATAATCCGCTTGCTGCTCATAAAATACAGTTACCTTGATTTACTTCTCAGAAAAGGTAATATCTTAATTGAGCAGAAAACGAAATTTCACCTATTTTGTACAGCAGTGTTACCATCTTCCGTTAAGCGGAACAAATAGGAATATTCAGCAATTTTAGGTTGAAAACTGAATTTAAATTAGATGTTTAACAAATTGTCAGGTACACCGCCTTAGGATTAAACTGTTTTTATTACTTTTGTATCGTGGCTCTACATCCTTTTCACTTTTGCTCCTTTCTTAAGCCGTCATTGCTACTCTGTTTTAATTGGAGAAAGTGAAGATGAGCCTTATTTAGGAAAGTGCAGTTTCTACGTTTAAGGTAAACGCCGCGAAGCTGAAATGGTCCGCAAATGGTTTGAAATGAATTTCACGAGCACACGCGGATAAAGAGTCTAACCACCAGCCCGAATAGACGTTTGTGCCAGCAATTGCCGTCATGAGTAAAAAGGTCTTTCATCGCAATTTCTCTTATATTTTACTACTTTGCGCTGCTTTAGTCTTATATTCCAGTACTGCAAATATTTAGATAAATTATAATTTAAAATGCTTAAACAACGCAACCTTTATATTTTCATAAAATGTAAAATTTTGAAGAATTCTATTCTTCTCAAATTGTTTCCATTCTTTTAAAAAAATTACGTTTTTCGAGATTTTTAAACCTTTTTGGTAGGAGCAGTTTCCATAAGAAATGTTTGAATTTCATTTGTAATTTGACCTTTACTGCTCACCTCGGGTTTCTTTTTTCGACATAAAAATCTTTGTTCAACCGTCCCTAATTTCCACTAAATTCATCATCTGCTTGGATATTGTTGAAAAATAGTGAGGTAACTTGATAATCATTTTCCCACTCTCGCGTCTACGTCTGACTTACTGCGTTTCCATCTTGGCAGTTACCTCTTTTCCCTTGTGCAGCTATAACTTCAAGCTCGTTAACTTGTTCATATCGTTTTTATCCGGACTGGCTCAGGAAAAAGTGCCAAGCTTGTGCCTGGTAACTTCCTCTTCCATTTTTAATAGTCATTTCTGGTTCTTTTCATGTGTGTGGTTATTACGCGGAAATCACAGTTGAGAAAGTTTAGATACGATAATTAAAAGACAATGAAAAAAGATTTTTCACTCTTGATTGTAATTTATAAAAATAACGAAAATAATAATAGAATATTAGTTTTGACCTTATTATACTAAGGTAAAAGTAAGATTCATTTTAGAACGTATAAAGTTTTCAATTTTAACCACCGAAAAATTAAATTATTTCGAGGTTTCGTGATTCATCATATATAGCCCTTTTATTTTAAAAATAAAATTCTTCAATCGAAATTTGAATACTTTTTCTTCTAGTTTCAACTTGTAACTGAAACTTAGTAATTAATAATTTTCTTCGTACTTGGTCTTAAAGCACTAAACTTCGTGTCATTGGACAAATGAAACTTTAATTTTTTCTCAACCTCGTATATCTCGTACCGTGTACCCAGTACGCCGTCGTCCTCCGAAAATCCTAGTTGATTGTTCGCACGACCTTGGCTGCAGTGTACACTCTTGTACAGTGACGCTCGGATGAAGTGGGTGAGCGGTCGTCTATCACTCATTTCCTCAGTACCGGGCGCTCGGAACGATTAAACCTGCAGGAAATGACGGGGGGAAAGGCGATCGATCTTCCTTTGGCTCGGTGGACCCACGCACGCAGTACGTGTTCGCCGCCACCAACGGTAACAGGTGCAGCGACTCTGCTGAATTTCACCTGCAACCTCGTATAAGCGCGAGACGTGGCCAAATGAAGAACACGAACCCAGGACCGGACATGGGAAACGAACCGGAAAGTAAAGCTCTTAATTGCACTCTTTATTGCGGAATTTTTCTTCTCTTATTTTAGAGATGCTGGGAAGAAATTCGGTGGTATCTGGTGCACCGATATGGAACAAATAATACAAACACTTTGGAAAACTTTAATGTTAAAATGAATTAAAAGAAATATTCGAGATCGGAAACAGGAAATATTTGATAGATGATTATCAGGCGATTATTTTAAATTATCGTAACTATTTAGTACTGTTAATGATAACCGTTAAGTAAAGTGTAATAAAACTCGAGATGAAGCTACAAATTTCGATATAAAAAGTTCAACAACCAGTGTAATAAATTCTAAATTTTCTATAAAAGTAAAACAAAATAGTAATAAAAACTGAATCAAAGAAAAGAAATAATATTTTTCGTGAATTTATCTTGCACATAATGTTGAATCACACCGTAAAAATTTTTTATGTCAATTCTAGCTAAAGAGAAAAAAAATCGCCGAGGTTCAAGGAACATTTTCGTTGACAGGGGGTCTTTTTTAAATCCATCCGCAACTGCTCGGCCGAGCCTTATTTTTATTTCCGCGGCGTCGTAAAATATAATCAGGTCGCGCGCCGGCGCGAGCCTACATACATTACACGGCTGCGCCGGCGTGCAATCCGCGGGCGCGCCAACTCCCTGTCACCGGGAAACGCGCGCGATTTTCTGGGGGGCAGAATTTCGCGCTCGCAGCCGCGCAATTGTAATCGCAATTTCTCTATGAAATTGCAATGCCAGCGCGCGCCTCGGGCCTCTATAAAAAATTATTCTCGTAATTTCACGCGCGCCAGCCGCCAATTTGCAGCGGTGTACTTCTCTCTCTCTCTCTCTCTCTCTCTCTCTCTCTCTCTCTCTCTCTCTCTCTCTCTCTCTCTCTCTCTTGCTCTCTTCATCTCTTTCGCCCTTCGTATCACCCCCCCCCCACCCGTTCGCGCCCGAGCTCTTTCTCTGTCCGGTCGTGTTTATCCGGCGACCGCAGAGTCGGGCCAGGCTTTCGACCTGTATTGCCCATTGGTTGCTACCGCTGTCAACGCTCCCGTATTTTTTCCGACGAATGCCAGGCGCGCTAATTTGGAAAAAAATGGATGATTGGCCCCTTTTATGCGCGCTTGCTCGTGGGAAATACTGGTGGGATGGAATTGCGACGAAAAAAAAGAGGTAATACGTGACGAATGGCTGCGGGTTTGCGCTAAATGTTCCGAAATGCCGATGCGTATTTTTCACACTTATCATCCTTTGCGATGATCGCAGGTACAGCTATGCACTTTTAATGATAAATGATTTTTACATTATCAATGTTTAATGACAGCAGTGAAAATATGCGATGAGTTTCTGCAAATAAAAAAAAATTGTTTGATGACCGCCTTTGTCCGATCGGACACGTCTGTTACTACTTACCCGATACAAATTTCGTTTTTCGTTATACTATACAAACGGATAGAATGCCGGATTAGTTATTAATATAAAACTTTTGTTTTGAGACATAAATAATACAAAAATAACTAAAAAGTATTGACGAACGTTAAAAACATTCATGGAATAAAAAATTGCACGATGTGCAAAAAATTCACAAAATCATACATGCCGCGCGCGTTTTTTTTCCTCCTCTCGCGTTAAAATGTAACAAAGTTCAAAATTCAAAAATGAAATAAAACAGCGGCGAAACTCGCCGGCCGCAGCTCCCGCGCGGTTAAAATAGATACAGCGAATGCAGATAGTGTCCGGAGGGGGGTGGGGGGGGGAGTAGGGTATAGCTGGAAAAGCGCGCGGGTCAGAGATGCATCGGCGGTCGAGCTCGTATTTTCGCAAATTAGTAAACCGATCGTGTTGCGCGCACCTCGCGCTTATTATTCGCGGCAATCGTCGAGTGCCCCGCGCGCTCTCGCGTTCCGGCTAATTTCCATGGCCGCGGCCGCCGCGCAAACCGATAGCGCGGCGCGATACCCGCGAAATAATGGGCGCGGATAAAAATGCCCGCGCGAATGAAAGAAAAAGAGGGACGGTATTTTCCTTGGAAATTTAATCGAGCCCGGTCACGCACGGTTTCGATTGAAATTTTCAGGTTTATCTGCCGCTTATTTGCGCGCACGCGAAAAAAAAGCACGAGCGAGCCGCGTCTGCCATTTTTTTCCTTTTGCAGATTAAGCGGAGATTTAGCGGCAAAAAAGTTTCGTTTGCTTAGGGAATTTAAACGTTCGGGGAGGTATAATAACTTGCTACTGCGGTAAACGTTGGAGAGTGAAGCTAAAGTCGATGCATTTTATAAAAGCCATACTGCGTTATCTGGCGGCTTTTCCATATAGAAATTATTCGACTGATTTAAAATATAATTTAAATAGTAATTAATTTTTGAACTTTTAATAAATCATAATTATCATAAGAAACGTATACTAAATAATGAATCGTGATTTTTCAAAGTTATAAATATAAATAACGATAAATCAACTTTAAAATTAAGTAAAATATTTTTGGCAGTAAATAATAAACGACAATGCATTATTTTCTCTCGCTAAACCGTCATTCAAGGACAAAAGCACACAAAAGAGTACGCAGTTCCGCTATTGAACGGCATCTCCGGTAAACTTTTTCCTGGTCCGAATTTGCATTCAGCGAGCACTTCTTCCCGTTGCCCCGTTCCCCCTGTAGGAAGAGCGTACGTTTTGGTTTTCGTTACGAGTCCCGCGCCACTCAAGGCCATCCGGGCGCATTGTAGAGCTCGAGTACCGCCGCAAGTCGACGCCGTCGGATTCTTCGGGAGCGTTCGAGCAGCGGCAGCCGCCGATGCGCCCTCGAGGATTCGGGAAAAAAGGGGCATTGTCGGTGCCCGTGGGACGCCGCGTTCCACGGATGTAGGCGCCGCACTGACCGGAAAGGATGGGGGGCATAAGTGACTCGGGGTCGCGAGCCCGGAGTTCCATCGGAATTTACGTTTATTGTTTAGAGAATGGAAAATAAAAAAATATGAAGATTTTAAAAGATTTGAGTATATTTAAAGATGACGTTGTTCGTTTGTCAATGATTCATTTGATTCTTCATCATTTTAACAGTCTTTTATTTTTTATTTTATTACTCATCAACCGATGGAGAGGTCGCATATGTATTGAAATTGAATTGAATAAGCAGATGAATAAATAATTATTTATTGCATTACAAAATTGGACTTATGATTAATTAATATTATTTCTCATTTTAACAAAAACATTGTTGTAAGTGCAAGAACAATAACGAGGAAATGCTACGCGAGAGGATCGTAAATGCATTATTTGAGATCGATTGTTCGAAATGACTGGCCAGCATTTCTTTAGTATCGATAATACGTGCAGCGAGGAATTATGGGAATAAAGAGGGGGTATCTGAAAAGGGCATAAATCATAAAGTGCGGAAGAAAATGCGGAAAAGTGAGCTTTCTGCTCAATAATTTAGCACAATAGCTGGGGGGGAGGGGGGGGGGGCGTCGGACGAGCCGGCGCGCTGACTTACGTATACTGCACGTCGACGGAAATCTCGAACGACCGCGAAATTGCCGTCGATAACGGTCGCAGTATTTCTGACTCCTTCCTTTTTTCGCCTCTTCTGCCGCTCGGCTGAAGTCGCCCCCGCATTATCGGGACCGTAGCCCCCTACCCCTTCGTCCGCGCTATTTCGCGCACCGAGGAATTAATATCATTACCGCTCGCTTTATCTTTTATTGTCGCTTAATGCCTCTATATTCATTTCCACGCGGTGCTTGCACTCACCCTTTTATCCCACCGCGGTGATTCATACGGTTTTTTATTGCTCGTAAATACGGCTGAGTTCTCTCGTACTAAGCCAAAATTAGTGTTTGCGAAATTAATTTCATGGTCATTTGAGTAAGCGTGAAAATATCACTTTACAAACAATTATACCGCGCATTTATCTTTCCCTAAGTTTGATTGCGTTATTTTCAATTCTTTTTTTTTTCAACCGTTACTTCTTCCAACGCGGCAGTGTAATTGTACTGTTTTATTAAAGCGACTCAAAATTCATTTTAAATTTAATAATACGCTATTTCGCACATGCAGATGCACAAAGTGTTTCATATTCTAATGTATACCGAAATGAAGTATGAGAGAGATCAACTGGGATATAGTTGACAATAAAACTTTCGCAGGCGCACTAAAGTTCGTTTCATTTCCCTCTCCATTTATGAAACACTTATAATTGAAAAATTCTACATCCCTCATATCTGGCGCGCCTCGGCGGCCTCCTCTTTCGGCGCGCGCACCTCATTCTCTTCGCTCCCTTTTCAACTTTTACTTTTTTCCTCGCACTCCTTTCGTCTTCCTCCCCAGATGTGCCTTTAACTACTTATTTCAGCGCCTCCACCGCGTCCCTCCGCAACTTTACCGTCCTTCGTATTCTATAACTTTTCATCTCTCTTCTTTAAGCTTTTTCATCCCCTCCTCCGGCGCCACCTCCACTCCTCGCATTCTCTTTTATTGCTTTTCCGTTTTTTTTTTTTAAAAGACTCTTTACGTTTCTTTCAGCTTTTTATATAGTTATACCGCTACTTATCATGTTTCTCTTTTTTTTCTCTCCTTCCTACCCTTTCTCTCCTGTCCCCGCGTAACTTTTGAAGCATTTTCAGTGGCAATTTCATCTTCTGTACTTCACTTGGCGCTACTGGCTAGTGCATTTTCCCGGGGCGAGCACTTTTTGCCGTTATACAAGTTTTTCTTTGCCCTCGTGCCCGCCAAGCCCTGACTGCTCGCGTTTCATATTTACGTCGGGACGTCGGTAGGCACTGCAATAACCAGAAAAACTGAAGATCTAGTTGAGCTCGGTAAGATTTTTACATCGGCTAGACATTTTTACCATGACCCTTTTCGTCGCTAGCCAAAAATTCTGCACTTAAGTTTACCAGTAATTTTGGACGATGCAAAATTTCCGACGAAACTAAAGTCGGGTATAATGCCCTTTTATTTCCGTCCCTAGTGAAAATTTGCCGTTCGCCGGTTTGTAAATGAGCGAAAGCGCATTTTGCAAACAGGCGGCCGTGGAAAGTTCATCTGGCACACGTACGCCGCGCGACTGTTTTTTTATTTGGCAAATAAAGCTCGGGCCGAGGTGTATATAAAATATGAGTCCGAGAGGCTGCCGGGGAATAAACGGCCGGCGGGTGGGAGCGAGCCGGGGCGACTGCGTTAACTTCCTCTCTAAGCGAGACAGAGCGAGCGGAAACTCCCCGAAATTGTCGGCGACGTACTTAGGGGCCATTCCCGTGTCTAATGGACTCTCTATCCTCGTCTCGTGCCCGTGACACGCCCTCGGAAAGGTGCCAGCGTGGACCACCCCCGGTGCGGTGTGCGCGACCTCGCTATAATTGCGAGATCAAACAGAGAGAGAGAGACGGAGAGAGAGAGCGCACGCGAGCCGGAGGTAGCGCGCGAGAGCGAGGACTATTGTGTTTTCATAAAGTACTTTGGCGACGGCTGCATTTCGCCTTTGAGACGGCGCGCAGCGCCTGAGTGGCTCTAAGAAGCTTTTAAATTGTTTCCCGACGACTGGTCTCCCTCTGGTTGCACCTAAGCAAAGGTGTGACCGTGTCTGTAACGCCCTTCTCTGCGCGTGGATGTCGGTACACGTGTGCATGTATGCGCAACGAAGTTCTTGCCCTTGTGTACGCAGTAACTCTCGCTCTGTATAATTCTCTCTCCCCCCCCTCTCTTCCTCTCTCTATAATTCGCTTCCGTAATCTCTAATTCGATTAAGCTGATATATGAATCTAACAATAATATTGTTTTCTGTATGTATAAAAAATTCTCGTGATTCGGGATGAAAATTATAAAATATTCTCCTAATTAGAAACTTTTTTACGTAGGACTTACATGATCATTCATATCACCATGATGTCAATTAGTATCAGAATTAAATTTAAATGTTATGTTTTGTTAATTTATCAAAGTGATAGAAATAATTAATAAACATTAAAACACATGACTGTATAAGTACACCTACATTTTTTAAATCAATTTCATGTTGCTCTATAATATTCATGTTTTGCAATATTTATAGTATGCTTTTATGTAATAGAGTCAAGAATTAGCATTGATTATAATTTTTTTCCTTAGAGTTAACTTTGCATGTACTTCTACAATATGAAAGACTAAAAATTAAATTCGAGTCAAGCGAAAACAGAGCGAATCGAGTTTAAAATTTTTTCTGAATTCAAATGAAAAATACATTAGGAAAATATCGTTTCCCTTGAAAAAAGCACTTCATTTTTCCTTAAAAAGAAAAAGCAAATTTCAGTTTATTGTTACAAAAAATAGCATAATTCAATTCTACCACGATGAAAAGTACTTTTCGCGAGATCTCAGAGCGAGAAGGACTTTTAGGAGTTTTGTCTTGAAGAAAATTACTTTTAGGTGTTTTGTTACACTTAAAATCACGTCTGAGAAATGCCTCGTGAAGAAAGCAATACTTTTCGCAATTTAGTCGTGCAGAAAAGCTTTTTTGACAAATTTGGCCAAAAAAAGTTTTTGCAAAGTATCTTTCGAAATTTTCTGCAGGAGAATGGATGAAATGCGTAAGTTTTCGCTGGGAAATTTATACTTGCTTTGTATAATCTTTAGCTTGGTAACGGTAATGTTGTGACAATTTATTAATCAATTTCTAGCATTATTATTACTACTTCTACTAAAGGTTATAAAAATGTACGAAAACTCCATTTTTAAATCAAACGAAAGCCTTGATTATCAGCCACAAAATTCCGCTATTATCGGGAACCCGCACTGCCTCCCTTCAATTATTTTCCCATCAGTGCCGCGGAGGGCACAACTGTGCGACATTGGA
Organism: Eurytoma californica; assembly: GCA_035586675.1. Lineage (NCBI taxonomy): Eukaryota > Metazoa > Arthropoda > Insecta > Hymenoptera > Eurytomidae > Eurytoma > Eurytoma californica. Next base: position 2,189 of record JAXIUT010036856.1, on the reverse strand, counting down.
CAAAAGAAGCAACTAGAATCGCGCCTCCACTCATACTCGCGCGCTGTCGCCAATCCCCGGCACGAGGTTAGTCGAGCCCCCGTGCGCATTCACAGCTGCGAATAAACTCGTTTACCCCCTTACTTCGTTAGGTGATTCGTCGTGCGTGCGTCTATACCCCTCCCTGCCGCCCCCCACCCCCGCGACAAAATCATTAGTGCTCGCTTTTATACGCTCGAGTCGCGCGCGTGCAGCCCGGGAGTCTTTCATCGCGACGCGTATATCCCCGCGACTCCGGGGAACTTCGATCGAGAGCGCGAGCTCGAAACTTTCCGCTCGGGCAACTTCCAACTGCCTCGCGAGGCATCAAAGAATTTTGCAGGACATCGACCGACGCGCTGTCGGGCGATTCGCGTTCACGCAATTAACCTCCGACTAATGGCGAAATTGCAAGTTTTTAAGGAGCTGCGAGTTTCTTTTTTTTTTCACTTTCGGCCCATTTTTTCTAGCGCTGCGTGATCTTCGATCTTTTGTTTTTTTTTTTATATTCAATGTAAAATTTTGCATTATCTTTGTAATTTTGTTGAAGGATGATTAAAAGCATTAATTTTGTTCTCCTTTATAGTTCTGATATGAACCCTAAATTTACCACTAAAATGGTTATAATTTATCACTTTAGATTACGGGGATTATAGTTAAGATAGAATTTTCACAATCAATAAATCTGCCTTTGCATTTTAACTTTTACTCACGAACTATCGGCGTTTACTACAAGATTAGTGCAGAAAACATTTTACCTGTAACAGAAACATGATGTTACAAATTATTATAAGTTGTATATTCAAAATGTAAACAACATTTATGAAATTGAAAGTGAATAACGGATAATCTAAATTAATATTCGCATGATTTCAGAAAGATTCATTTTCTCTTTAAGTCAGAAAATTAATAAACAATTTTTACAATTATAAAATAATCGGATTCAAAACAAACTCCAATTTATCAGCGTCTAGTCTTCTCGTACTCTTCCCCGATTTCGCCATCGCTCATCCAGCCAATTAGCCTGTGTCATCTTCCACCTCGAAACTCTCCACCCTCTAACCCCCGGCGCATCCAGCGGCCATTTACAAGAGTACCGTGGGGTCCGCGTCGACCGGATTAAACATATAAGCCGGTGAAAAGAGCCGTCGCCCCCCCCCCCCTAACCCCACCCCTCCGTCCGTTGCGCGATCGAACAACAATGCGAGCGTGCGCCGGTGATACGTCAGGTCCGACGCGCGCCATTAATTGAAATTCAAATGGACATAAACACCTCCTACCGGTGCTCAACAGCTGCCGCCCTCCCGGGGCGGAAGCCTCGTGTGTTCTGCGGCCTGCCGACCCCCTTGCCAATTAAAAAAGAAGCGCAGACGCGGCCCGTGCTTCGATCGCCTGTTTAACGCCCCGACACCTTTCACCCACTCGGCCCGAATTGCTCGTGACTCAGTTTATTGCCTCGCCTCTCTTTCTCTCTATTTCCACCACCATCCCTCTCTCCCTTTGCATTATTTCGCAGGCGCGCCTTTTAATTCCCGACGCTATTCCAGCGCTCCGTTCCGATTTAATTATCGATTTATTGGCTTTTGTCGCGAACATTTATTTATTGATTTCATTTTTTGATATTAATTTAACGCTGTTTATTTTGCAAAAGCAGTGACGTGGATTATTGTTTATCTAGCGGTTTAAATTAGTAGGTCATTTAATTGACTCTCGCCTATGCAGCTCTCAATTTGGTGCTAAATTATTGAAGGAGATCTGCTCAGTTTGTTGGGATTGCGATGGGTTATTAATGAAAATTCAAATTTATGTTTATAAATATAGGTCACATTAAGAACAAAAATTTGCATCAGTAATTATTGCGGTAGACATTATGATATATCGACGAATATCCAATATTGTTTGAATTAGTAAAGATATTTATTAAGAAATTGTTGGAAAAACAAGTAATATTATGTTTATTTAATATTAAAAGAGAGTAATTGAAAATTAAATCTGCACCGGAGCAATAGAATAGCGTGAGCAAAAGCTACCTGTATATTAAAGAAGGGGCTACTGATGGTCAAGAATTTAGGTAGTACTTGTACTTCAGTATTAAATTGAATAGCTACGTATAGTCTCTCTCTCTCTCTCTCTCTCTCTCTCTCTCTCTCTCTCTCTCTCTCTCTCTCTCT
>JAXIUT010036835.1:0-13525 GCA_035586675.1 Eurytoma californica | reverse complement strand
CGAACTCCAAACACCTTAAAACAATTTTCTATGCAGTTTTTAAACAACTGAAAATTTTTACTATTACAAAGCTTCCTGTAGGAGGAAGCAAAACTGACATTTTATGACCACAAAAGACATAAAATGCGTGCAAAAATGATATACAATTTAAAAATTATAATTTCAGATTTTGTATTTAAATTTCAACAATTCTTACTACTATTTTATATTCACAAAAACGTCGCAATTTGGTAATACATCGACCAATGCATCTTTAAAAGAAATAACTGAACAATAACTTTTAACAACTGAATATGTTTTGCTTTATTTTTACTTTCAAAATGCAATAATTATGAAATAAAAACTTTTAAAATCGCAATAACGATTTATGAATGATCTGTAATCATAAAATGTGGAAAAAACCGTTTACAATCGGTAGAAAGCAATCTACGAGTAAAAATTTCTACCAAATCTGTTTTGATGAAATAATCTGTCATTTGCGATGAAAGTTATTAGGTTAGAGTAGGGAATACCGAAATTATAATAGTAGGGAATGCCACTGTGATGAATCAAAACTGTATTAGTGTGCAACGCAAATACAAATAGCAAATTCTTAAACTTTCAATAGTATATAAAATTTGTTAAAATATAAGAACTTAAATATTATCCCGAAAAAAAATTCATCTTACATCTTTATGAACTGGGACTCATTTTCAATATTATGACACAAAAAAGATCCATTCACTTATGCATAGAAGCGTCAACTGCGCAGTTGCGTAATTGAAAAAATGCGCATTCGATCGGTATTCCCGCCGACGCAAGGATGTGCGAGTTATACGGTAACGATTTCTAAATAAATTGGCTACCGTATAATGTATATATATTTATTGTATTTTTTTTTTAATTAGAAGATAATTTTTTTTAATTACATAGACAAGAATCATCTTAAGATCATTTTTGTATAATTGATTACTTTATAATTTGTGTGAAAATGTACACGGTGATCTAAAAACAATTTTTTTTCTTATATAAAATAGTCTTTTTATCTTACATATTGCTTAAAAGTATAAAATAGAACTTAAGTAATTTTAGCACACAAAACAAGGACGCTATTTCTTTTCCATTTAATTATTGTCAGCAAAAAAGTGATCACTTTGAATTAAGTAGCTCATCGTAAGTTTTGATGACTGAATAATAACAATGACGTTACGAAAGCAAAAAGTGGTTTCTGTTTAAAAGTAATTTCCACTTGGCGTTTGCAAATTTTGCTGATGCGTGATTTTAAAATGATTATTGCCCGTTTAAAGGATAAAGTAACGTATTGTAATTTTTTTTTAAGTTGCTTTAAAGATATAACAAAAAATTGCATATTTTATAAAGAATATCATTTGAGATGAAAATAAATTAATATTTAAAATTAAAATTAAAAAATATTATATTGATAGATCAAATAGAATTTCCACAACCTGCGTTACCTAAAAATGTCATTTTTTTCAAGAATTTCCTTGTCACTCATTCTTGGATAATTTTAGAAAGGTTTATATCGATGTTAATGAGTACAACTTGGTGTTAATTAATGGTTATTCAACGTTTCGATAACTTGTTCGTTATCCTTTTCAAGCACTAAAATTTATTAAAAAAGGAGATAGATACAAGTGAATACTTAAAAAATACATACAAATAACAAATTTGCTCGTCATTCTTATCTAAATATTTTCGTTATAAAGTTCAAACATCGTCAATATTGTAAAATACTTTTCGACACGCGGTGCGCAAAGATACGACTTGGCGCATGCTTTCTCAAAATCAGCTGCAAAAAATCGTACCTTGCTCACGTTGTATCGAAAAATACGGTTCGGTACATGAGCGAGGAGGTGCGCACGAGCGACGCTCGTGCGCAAACCTCACACGACGCTAAAAATCACATTCTCGCACTTGTGTCGAAATGTACTATATTTGTTTAGCTAAAAATTATAGAAACAATAGTGAAAAAAATTAAATAGAAAACTTTGTTCAAAGGTTGAAAGGTCAATTAACTATAACTGTTACCTTGTTTTTTTGGTAGAAACAATATAAACAGTGTCAATTGCATTAAAAACTTTACACAATTGTAATTCACAATCAGAATTAGGACAGCAACAATAAATTAACATATAATAAAAACAATACAGTAATAAATTAACACAGAAGATAAGCTAAAAATGTTATATTTTGTTTCTCATTTTGAGTAATAAATCTTTTTTTTTGGAAAATAAGAATTTCGTGTTACGATAGAGCGTATAATTATAGTCAGATTGAATTTGAGCCCTGCAATTTGATGCAGTAATTTAAAATAATTAATATTTCTTTTTAGTTATAACGAAGCAATTAAAATTCCATAAAAAATTGGTGTAGGTAGAGTTTAAATGCAGTTATAATCACTCACCTGTGTAATAGAGCTTGCTTTATCACCTGACTCCTTATAAATGATATACTTAAATTATTGTCGTAGGTTGTGCTATCAAGCTGGTTACAAGACCACCTCCGCCAACGAAAAAATATTGAAATTCCAATTAAATAGCTATAGAACCAGAAATACGAAGAAGAAATAGTTACAAAAAATATTATTTCTAGTAATAGATTGAAGAATTTATTTACTGCATATAACTGAACTATAGTTTAGTTTCTTCAGTTTATTTTAGGTTATGTTGTTCCATTATTTTTATCGGAAAACTTTGACTATAAAGTATAGACTGACCAGTTTTTGTTCACTGCAGAACAGAACTGGTCATACATACTGACAAATTTCGGACTACTAAGGCATTGATGCATATAGTTTAAAAACAATATGTTACTAATAAAGATATGCCTTATATTGCAATGATTTTTAGAGCGAAAATGAAGTACTAAAAATCGTAATGTTTGTGAAAACAGTAATTAATTAAAATAATCAAACAAAATTATTCTCCAAAATTGAATTAATGAAATGCACTAAAAATTATAGTGGAACACTTTTTAACTGATCATCATTTAGGTAGCACATTTCACCAAATATTAGTGAAATATTTATAATTTTTAGTATTTATTGACTAATAATTACGAAGACTATAGTCATCTCTAAAAGGCCTATTTTAATTTGTCATTTATAAAATATCATTCCAATATGATACCTCGAGTTTTTTCAGGTCCTAGACAAATTTATTTCACTCTGATACTCAAAAACAGCAGATTAAACTAGACCTTTTTTGAGATGTGTTGGCCTTTGTAGGAAACGACGATCTATATAACTGCCTATTTTTTCGTCTACCATCGAAATTTAAGAAATATCTGCAAATCCGTTTCCTCCGAATTAGGATTCCAATGCGAACGTCATCCAAACATTCTCTTCCCGCGAGTATTGCGCAATCACGAAATAACGGCGAAAAAGAAATCGTTTCGACCCTCGTCAGTTTCACGCGGATGTCTCTCGCGGTGGCGGCCGGCCGTTCGCCCGCGTACAAAAGCGCAATTCGCCAGTAATCAAGGCCCAAGTGTACGCGTCCGGTCAAGGGAGAATTATGAACCTGGAGCCGCGAGCGAACCTCCCGCGCCGACGACGGCGATAACATGGTGGACTGCCTGACTCTGTGCAACACCGGTTGCATAACCTGCATATGGTTTCTCTTGCTCTCGCTTTGGTATGCTAATGAACGAGGTCGGATTCGATAGTCGTGATTTAACGCGCGATTTTATTAGCCTCCCGCCGCGGTGCAGGTTGATCGCAGTGGCCAGTTGAGATTCAATTAGTCGCAAAAATTTTACGGTCGCAGTGTTGTTGATTCTGTTATTTATCGGGTCGATCGGTTATTTTGAAAGTTTCATTATTACGTCTTGGGAGGTGATTACTAAATTCGCTTAGTTTATGGGAAAATCTGTTCTCGTATTAGACGTGCTGTATAACTAAAATGTCACGTGTATGTATATGCTTTGCCGGGAATGTTATTTAAATTGCCTAAATTGCTGTTGGACGGAAGGAGTTTAACTTATGCAATCGGCACGTACCGAACCTGCAAAATATTGTGGAATTTAATTACTAATTTTTTTTTTGGAGGATTATGGTGGCAATTTATTGAAAACTTGATAACAGAAAATGTAAACACGAATGCAATGTAATTTATTTGTGGTACTTCTGTGTTTCGCATTTTTGTGGTTATAAAGTTATGCAATCATTTATGCTACGATTTCAGTTTTTCATAAATTTGATAAATCAGATATACTGCTTACATCATTTTTTAGAATTTCATTTATGATAATTAATCTGCATTGCGGTAGATCAGTATCTATTGTATCTTAACGACCGGCAAAAATGAATGTAATTTATAATCCAATGCTTTATGTAGGTGCAGTGCACTTGCAGGTCTAAGCGAAACCGGTTTTCACTAAACTAAATACCAAAATAGACTAAACTAAATGCGATTAATAGCTTAGCATTTTCTTAGAAATTTCACTGAAAAAATGAAAAAATATAAGGATTTTGTTACACAATTATTTGTTCAGAACTGAAATATTAGTTTGTTTATTATATTCCTTACGATTATTTAGTATGTAATTTATATTTACTCTTCAATATAATTTGTCTAATTGAATTGATAATAAATTTATTTTTTTCCTTTTACTGAAAACATAAATAAATATAACGATTCCGTTGCACAACTATTTGCTCAATATTGTAATATTATTACAATATAATTTTACATTAATTCATTGTTCAACACGATTATTTAGTATTCAATTTATATAATTTGTCTGAATTAAATTATTAATGAATTTTACGCAAATAAGCCATTTGATTTTACTGTAAATAATTATTCATTAACATAATTCTTCGAAAAAATAAATACAACAATTTTGTTTCATAATTATTTGCTTGGAATAAAAATTCTATTTTGATCATTATCCAGTACTATTATTCAGTATTAAATTTGTATATATTTGTTTTCAATATAATTAGTTTAATCGAATTATTGACTTTTGAGATGATCCTGCTGCAAAATGAAATTTTACTTTTCCTGAATTCAAAGACATTAAAAAATATTTTGTTTTAGCTTTCCTAAACAATTCAATCGTAGTGATGACTCAGGGTCCGACATATGCTCGTTCAAGCCGAGACCGAAAACACAGCATTGCAGAAAATTTCGACGGCGGTCGTCCAGTTTCGAGTGCCCGAAGAAAAGCGTAATCGTCCTGAAACCGGTTAAGTGTAAAAACAACAACAATGAGACCGTGTACTGTTGCAAAAGGAAGAGCGACTCCTTTGATCAACTGTACGGGAAGTATCGAGACAAGTATTTAACTTTTTCGTTTTATGCATTTAGCCTGCCATTTTTTATGCCCTGCAAATGTGAAACAGGTAAATATTTTGGAAAAAAACTATTGTTATCATGAATTGTGTATTCGTTTGTATAAAGTCTAGTTATTGATCGGAATTTTTAATGCTTAAATTTAAAAATAAATTAATTAATCGATTTCTTTAGAAAGACAAATATATGAAATTTTACTGATTCAGATTTGGAGAGCGCAAGTCACATTATTCGTAATTATTGAATCATTAATGAACAGAGTGAATTGCTTTTTTTCAGCTGCAGAAAAAGAAACGATTGTTTCCACTAACTTAATTGATGGTTAAAATTATACCAGGTATTTTTAATGCGCCTTTTATAATTTATAAATATATTATTTAAAAAAAATCATAATATCTGCTTTTTTATTTATTTCATATACTGTTATTATAAATTAATTTTACGGTTAGCGCGATATTCGAATAAACTCAACATTTAAAATCTCCAAGGAGATATACCACATAAATATTCATATATCCATAAAAAATCATGGGTAATTTTATTGATTAAATACTAATCTAAAAATCACCGTGTAAAAAAAGTTTATTTTATTTGTTTTGTATTAAATATATAGCTTCATTGTAATTCTTAAACATTTCTTTTTTAACCTCTATTAAATTAAATTAAATTGAATACTAAAATCTCAAATTACGTGTTATAAGACACTACTTTCTAAACGGTTAGTATTTTTATAAAAAAATATTTTGTTATTATATAAAATATCTTGTGCAAAAGAAAACGCATATTTTCTTTGCGTGACATATTATTTAGGTATCCCATGAGTTCTTCATGAAAAAAAGCTTAAAGCTCCAGCAAGTCATTAAGCCATTATACAAGCTCTAGCCGATCATTACCATCTTCCTGGATATTTTTTATCAACCACAAATCTTCTGCTACAAATCAGTTTCTTCCCGGCAAAAGCGGGTATAACTCATTTTTTTTGTGAAAATGTCTTATGCATAGGCCACGAATCTTTAAAGGGTTATTAAGTAACTTTTTATAAGATCCCGGAAAAATTACATAGTGGTTTTTTTGTCCTACAAGAAGACAATCACAAATTAAAAAAAGAAAAAAAATCTGGAGAACATAACGTTGCTCCTAACGAAGAAAAGCACATTTCATTTCTTCCCGACGAAGAAAAGCACATTTCACTTTTTCCGACGAAGAAAAGCACAATTCAAATCTGCCACGAAGAATAACACTTTCCAGAATTTTGCCGCGAAGAAAAACACTTTTCGGATTGTGCCGCGAAGAAAAGCACATTTGGGAATTTTCAAGTTATTTTTCATGGAAATGCTATTTTTGTGGGCCTAATAACATAAAATTTCAAGAGGGCATTTGGTAAATGGTTTTAAAATGTTTAACATTTTTTAACAATATTTGCTTTCCAAGAACGAAGTTCATGAAATGTAGTTTTTTTTCACTGAAATTTCGTGAAATGTGCTTTTCTTCGTGGGGAATCGCAAAATGTGCTTTTCTTCGCGGGGAATCGCGCGAAATGTGCTTTTCTTTGCGGAGAGCGTGAAATGTGCTTTTCTTCGTTAGGAGCGACGATAAAAAATGATATTCCTTAAGTAACAAAAAAGATGAAAGCATTAAAACCGATCCATCAAGAGCACGCGTACTGTAAATAACAGTGTAAGTATACTCAAACAGTAACTACTGCTTTGTCGATAGCTCCAAGCGCAGAGCCGAGCCTCTCGCCATCATCATTTCCATAATGCAACAACAATCTCCGCTTCGCCGCGGGACTCTGGAAGTGCGGATCGGCCGGCGCGATAAAAATAAAGCAGCCTCGAGCCGATGCCTCGCTTACGACTATACACATGATCCTCGGTCAGTTACGGATGGACGCCGGCTTTGCCAGCCGAGAAATGCACTCAAGGCAGACCGGAAGCGCATTACTTATATATCGATCGTATGACCTTCCGCGCGGCTGCTACTTCAAAATGAGATCCGAAGATTTCGGAACGAATATGTCCGCTTTGAGGAGAGTGCGCTTTGGTCTCTTATCCTCGACCGCATTGCTTTCGCTTGTAACGTGCGTTTGCAGTTGTAAGTCACGTGGTTGTTTACTTTATGAATGAAAATTTCGTTATTTATGGATACGATTACTGCTTGAATATTTCGGAATGTATGACTTTCTTCAGGACGATCTCTTTAAATTTGGCATGCATTACTTTCACTATAATTAATGATTTGAAGAATAAAAATTATGTAAATATTTGTGAGGACATTGAAGAGCGATTGATGTTACGTTCCATTGCCTCTTTAACTGAAGAACAAGTTTTTTTAAGCGCACCTACGAAATTACGAGACGTTTAAAAGTCAATTTTCCTTGAGAGGCGGAAAAAATTCTCCAGCACGTCGATAGCGTAGTTAAAGAGTATTTAAATTTCAAATGGAGCTGTTACACGAGTACACAAAATTAACGTGATCATCAAGAGACTTTACGTGCATCGCTGCGAGCGCAGCGATTGTGCACACCAAGCGTTATGGAGCGCCGCATGTAAGAAGATTGTTTTGTGTAAAAAAAATCTTGATTGGGAGTCGTCAACAAGCAGATTGTTCGAACGCCTTGCGTCGCACGGACGACAGCCTCTATCGGGCTGCTCGCACTTTCCTGTTTTAGCGTTATTTAACGCCTCGAAAATGATTCAGAGTTCAGGACTCATTTTATTTTTATAGTTGTTAATTTTTTCCGCGTTTTTTCATCATGTTCTTACCGATAATAAAAATGCAGAAATCATCAATAACCATAAAAATAAAGTGAGCCCTGAATCTCTCTTGTTATTTTGTGTATTTATAAGTGTTCCAACAAGTAAATACACAACTGTTGAATTATAATTTTATAATTAATTTGACAACAATAAAAATGATGCGAGAAAAGATGTTTAAGAAACTATAAAAATTGAATCCTTGCTATTTTTTTTTTGAAATTTAGAACATAATAGCAAGTATATTACGCAACTAGTATGCAAACGATACTTACACGAAAATCACCTACTTTGCGCGTTAGTTGTGTAACGTACCATTACGAACATGTGTAAGCAAAATTCAATAAAATAAATAATGTGATATTAAATAATACCTTGAACCTTCATCCTCCTGCGTAGTAGGTTCAAATAGTGTAGAAATAGATAAACTGATCATCTGTACACAAAAAACCTGCTTTACGCATACTCCACCCAAAGTGCAAAAATCTTATGTTTTACACAAAAAGTAGTCTTTTTTACACAAAGAGTGTTAAAAAACATCTTCGTTCGAAAATATTACGAAACGCATTAAACGTTTTATTAAGATGTTAACATTTTTTTATTTTCAAGCACTGGGAGGAGGACAGTTTCTTTAAATTACCGCGGCAATTTTCCGAGTCCGTAGTGTCAAAATCGAAAAAGGATGTAGCCACGAGGCAGAGCTTCGGCTGGACCGCCGAGGAGTTTACGTTGATGGGCTGCTTCTGCTTCAGGCAGTACACCGACGCGCAGGGGCATTTTTGCCGCGACGCTGATGCGTACACCGGAGGTGGGCACGCGGACTGCTGTGCGCCAGGCGGCGACCCCTGCCACAGGACTACCACGGAGTTACGCTTTCCTCGGCACTTGTCTCCCTTCCTGCGGCGCTTCTTCGTCGGCGACGATAAACTCACCTGGACGAAGTCATTTTGAAATTTTCACTCATAGGTCATATTAGTAGAGTGAAATAAACAGTAAAACGGTATTATTTTTTTGTTTAATTGTTCGCTAAATTTATATACGATTATTATAAGAGCAATTAGTACTCAATTATTTATAATTTCACAGACGTAGAGATAACATTTTTTCTACTCTCGGTTTGTATTTACATTCTTTTAAAGAGTGAATACAGGTTATGAATTTCAAACAATTTTTTTTACAATTTATTTTTAAATTGACTTTGACTCGGGCACTTATTTTAAGCGCAAGATTTTGTAAATTTTTACTATTATAAAATTATTTGTTTGACTACTTACGAAGGTTGTTGTGTAGATGCAGCATAAGTACGAGATGCATGCTATGCATAAACCAACGCCTAGTACGTCGAACATTTCATATTTTTAAAATAAAATGATAGAAAGTATCTGTTTCTCCGAAAAGATTGTCATTCTTTGTTGCGTAATTTTTTTTAAACAATTTACATAGTAAATACAATTTGTTGGATTAATTTTGAAATAGTAATTTTAGGTTGAACGTTGATGCAAAATGAAATCAACGTGAAGTTGACTGCGAGTTAATTTAAATAATTAATCATATATGAGGAACGGCGTATTTTAGATTTTAAAAATTATTATTAAAGTGTAATTTTATAAACGATGTGATATTTTGTTGCAAGTTTATAAATTGGGTTTACTGCAATTTATTTATGCTCCAAGTACCTACTACTTTTTTTTCTTATCTCACACTTTAATAATCCCTCACTCGAATTCGTCTACAGAGTAGTACAGATAATAAAACAAAGATATAAATCTGTGGAACGAGGAAAAACCGACGATCATACCTAGTGGGATAAGACGAATTTAGGAAAACTCGTTCCGGAGTGGATGGTACTTTTGGAAATATACGTATTATTTAGATGTTTGGTTCACATTGGCAGGAGACTAAGTGGGCAGTGCAAAATGAACAGTAAATAGTATTTCATATGAGGATCTATTTTTTTCATTCGAACTTACAGAGAATTATTTTATTCGTATGTAAAATATTTTAGCCGACATTAGTACCGAAGAGACAGCCGGAAGCATTTTTAAATATTCCATTCGCTAATTGATTGTACCCATCACCTCATTTACAAATTCACTTGGTCATGCCATCCCAATTGACGATTCTGGAAATCTTAAATTTTATTTTTCAGAGATATTTCCCAATAAATACAAATTTGTTGTGTGTATAAAAAAGTTTTGATAATTTGCATACTGAAAATCCTGTCCTTTAAAAATAAGTCAAAATATATTGACGTTGTAGATTTTATTTCAATTGTATGTTTAAATTCAAATGAGATGTCAAATTGATAGCCTCATTTAAAAAAAATGTTTAAAAAACCAATACGTACCTTATCTATTTTTAACCTAATTTAAGACCGCCGCTGACAGCATCTGACAGTTTTTTTGAACTTCCGCCTGAATATAAAATGATAATAAAATAAAAAAGTAGATTTGCAATAATAAATTGGCCTTGCGGTACCAGTCATTATTCTGCTATGAAATTCAAGTTAAATTTATAAATAAAACAGAAAAAAATTTTATTTTTACTACATTAAATTTGTAAAATTCTATTGGAATAGAATGTTTTAACGTATTTATTGTTATTATTTAGATTAGTATTTGTACTTACCAGAAGAGTGTCATACCTGCGGAACACCAATATCCCCGAAACATTGTAAAGAGTTTTCGTGAGACTAAATATGAAGCCTGATACCTTTAATTTGATTATATAACCTAGTGGAAATAATTTATGTGCCAAAATGTGCTGAAATGTGCCAAAATGTGATGAACTGTGCCAAAGTGTGCCAAAACTCAATGAAAAAATGTTTGCTGTTTTAAATTCAATTGTGCCGAAATGTACCGAAATATGCCAAAATGTGCCAAAATGTGCCGAGATGTGCCAAAATGTGCCGAAATGTGCCAAATGTCCCAATTATATATACTCGGGCACATTTTGGCACACTTTAGCAGATTCTGGCGCACTTTGGCACATTTTGGCACATTTTGGCACATTTTGGCACATTTTGGCACATTTTGGCACGTTTCAGCACATTTTGGCATATTTTGGCACATTTTGGCACAGAAATTTTGTCCACTAGGGTAGGCCTTGCTTTCTTGCACAGAGATTTAGACACCTTTGTTATATTGTAACACTCGAATAACATAATTATCTGCAAATATATGGGTTTTTTAATTTACATTGATTTATATTCACTATAATCACTTATATAACGAAAGGACATAATAATTTTTACAAAATAAAAAGATTTGAGTCATTCGTATATACTGGACCTAGTGATTTCATATTTTTTTCTTTTCTTAATTACATCACATTCTTATAGATTACATGTAAATAATAATGTGAACTAATGAAGAAAAGTAAGCAATATACTTGGTTCAGTTATAGTAGCAGCGAAGAATCTCCAGTGCTGAACAAAAGGTAAAACTGTATGAATGGCTCAAATTTTTTTCGTTTTCTAAAAATTATTGTGTCTTTTCGTTATGTAAGTGATTATAGTGAATATAAATCAATGGAAATCAATAAGTCCATATATTTATAGATAATTCATGTTATTCAAGTATATTATAATATAATAAAGGTGTATAATCTCTATACAAGAAAGCATATTCATATTCAGGCTAAAATAAACACCATGCAAAGTTTTGGAGCGATTAATGTTCCACAAGTGTCACTTTCGTGGTTAAATAAAATAGATAATAAGTAATTTATAATCACCTAAACTTATTGATCCACCGCCACCTCCGCCACTTGCAGTTAGACCATTCTTAGCCAAATCACTTGAACCTCCTCCATGAACTATAATCCAGAAAGAAAGAACACAATGACTCAGTAAAAATACAATTATATAATTATAATAATAATATATTCAAAGTAAGATCAGTAAAAGTAACTTTTTATTACTTCATTGAGGATGGACTCCGATCCGAATGGATTCGAGGTGGATTCCATGTGGATCCAAGTCCATCCAAATGGACATTTTCTATTGCGAATAAATTATTAATAATAAATAAAATAAATAATTGTTATTGATTTGTCAAACATGATGGAAATAGTTACTCAGAGACTATCATGCTCATATTAATCCCACTTCTGAAAAAGAAAAAAAATGTATACCTGATATACCTCCTGCATCCCCGCCTGTTGCGAGGGTACTGTCAGATTGGCCTTGTGAACTTGCAACAGCTACGATCCAGAAAAAAAAGTTACAAATAAAATAACAGTAATTGTAGTTAATTATGCTCTTGTTAGCCCGAGAAATTAATAACTAACATTATAAATAAAAAATAATGTTGACACGATTAGAAAACATTTCATTTAAATTACTATTTCTATATTATTTGATATGAATGAGTTTCTAAAATGAATGTAATACCTGTTCCACCGTATCCCGATGAACCACCGCTGGTGGCGGGAACTTCTGTAGTCGGTCCGTTCGAACTTGCCCCAGCTGCAATCAATTGGAAAACATTTCACGTTAATCGTCATTTGCTACTATTTAAATAAGAATGTATTCCTAAGAAATATTATACTTGTTGCTCCGTATCCCGATGAACCGCCGCTGGTTGCGGGAGCTTCTGTAGTCTGTCCGTATGAACTTGCCTCAGCTAAAAACGAACGGAGAACATTTTTTGTAAATCGCCATTTGCCTATTATTTGGATAAGAATGTGTTGTTATAAAAGATAATATTATACTTGTTGCACCGTATCCCGATGAACCACCGCTGGTTACGGGAGCCTCTGTAGCCTGTCCGTATGAACTTGCCTCAGCTACAATAGATTGGAGAACATTTTATATACATCACCATTTACATATTATTTAAATAAAAATGTGTGTCTAAAAATATACTTGTTGCACCGTATCCTGAACCACCACTGGGTGCTGGAGCCTCCGCAGTTTGTCCGTTCGAACTTTTATCAGCTGCAATCGGGTAGAAAAAATTATCACACTATTATTATATGTGTGTGGTATGCCTGTAAAAGAAGATATAATATAATGTATACATACTTAAGGTTTCTGCTTTTTTATCGGCACCGCCTGATGCTCCACCACCTACTGAAAGTTTACCACCTATAACCGAAGAAAGGAAAATCTACACTCTTAAGTTTTTAGAGTGACAAATCACTCTAAGCGAGTCAAATTTCACTCTAGCTTAAAGTCGAATTGCAACTTCTTTGTTTAGAGTGAAAAATCACTCGACGGAAAAGTGATATTTCACTCTAAGGGCGATTGAAAGGTTAAATCAAAAATGAATTCAAAGTTCCCTCTACATAGAGTGAACGTTCACTCTAATTCGAGTATATTTTGCTACGGAAATTTTGCCGGTAGAGTGAATTTACTCTAATTAGAGTGGATTTTCGGAAATTTTTAAGGTAGAAATAAATTAATAAATGTATCCATTTTACATATTTTATTTATTTCTAAACTTTGTTACTCTTCTGTACATATATTAT
>JAXIUT010036824.1:0-13526 GCA_035586675.1 Eurytoma californica | reverse complement strand
GTATTATTTAGGTATTACTTGCGAAAAAGACTAGTCAAAATTGCAAAATTAAATATGTATTTTAAAATTGTATATATATTTTTTTTTACACTTTGTAAATTCTATTCTTATTATTATTATTTATTTGTTTCAGCTTTACTTGGCCCAGAAATGGACTTGGTTAAATAAATAAATTAATACATAGATTAATAAATACATTCAGTCTAATTACAATCTAATTACAATAAATTCTATTCTATTCTATTCTATTCGACAAGGTACGAAAAAAGAAAAATTCACCTGCTCACCCGGTGGCGATCCCGCGCGGCGGCTCTCGCTCGAAAAGAGTCGGGCCGCTCGCGTACGGGAGAAGGCGGTGCTCGCGCGCGCGCGCGCAGCGACGCCCCGCCCCCGCGCCGCCTCCCCGGGAGGCTCCCGGCGCGCGGCGGCGCTCAATCTCGGCTCGGCGCGCGTACACTCCGCACCGGCCCGCGCTTACGAGTAGCCCTCGCACTTGTATCCCACCCATCGTCCGGCGCGGCGACGCGCGCCACGGCAGTAACACACTCGCGCCCGCGGACGGTGCGGATTTCGGTGACGCGCGGTGACCCGTTCTTTCTTCTCTCCTCTTTTTCTTTTTCTTTCTTTTGCACCGAAGTACACGACCGCGACTCGCTTTCTGTGGAGACTTTTGTGTGTGGCACCGAGGAGATCTACAGCGGAGACCTTCTTTTTTTTTGCCGAGGCTCCGAGGACCGCTGGTGAGATGGTTTTGTATTTCTTTTTTCGTTGGGGGAGTAGTGCGCGTGGATGCGGGGGGAAACGAGCGATTCTAATGAGAATTGCAGTGTTAAAAAGGCGAATTAAGTGCATGTGCTGGAGGAAAATTTTGTTGGGGTATGAGAACTTTACTGAATTTACAGAACGTTTGGTTTAAATCGCGTATTATTTTGAGCATTTGAAATTAAATTTTATGAAAAAATAGTCAGATTCGAGAGGACTGCAAAAATTTACTTCCAGTATAACGTGCATTAAAATTGATTATTTTTAAACAGTGTGAATCAATCGAATTTAGAGTAGATCATTTTTTCCTGTATTCGAGTGATTTTTCACTGGAATAGAGTTTCTATTTCTCTTTTACATTATGTGAGTGGGTGGCTGATAATGTGGGAGTGTGGATTCTTTAGAGTGAGGCTGTGGTTGAAAAGTAATTCGAATAGTAGATTATTACTGATAAATGTGTAGATTAAATTCTTTAGATTTATTTTCAGGGGATTATTGTGCTTAATTTCATGTTACTTCAATAGTAGTTTTAAAATTATTCCTTGTAAAACGCGTAAACACACTTAACACTTATTTCATTAATCAATTGTTTAATTAATATTTAACGTTGAAAAGCTATAATAATAATAAACTGAATTTACTAATTGTAATTAACGTAAAATTATTTAAAATATAAAATAAACAAATAATAAATGGAATATTATTTGCAAGTTCGTTGAAAATTATATTTTTCAATTAAAAAAAAAATTCATTTTTATACTGTATTATTAAACGTCACTTTACAAGATTATCGTAAAAATAAGGAAAGTCATTAAATAACATTTGAATTTGTTATCAATAAGACGCGGCGGTTAAATATATATTAGCAACATTGAATCGCAAATTAAATACGAGAAAATCAATCTGCCTCCCTCGATAATTATTATCGAATTAACGATTACGTGCGTTATAAGTTGTAAATTCCAACGTGTCAGCACTCGGTCTTCGGAAGAATGCGCCCATGCGCTGTCCCACTTACAAAATCTGCAACTTCTGCTTTTCGATAATCGCCGATCGATTCTTGTACTTACCACTGCCCACCGTGCCCTGCACAATTAATACTCTTCTTCAAAATTAACTCCAAAGTGAACTTTTAGCAGTTCGCGAATAAGTTTCTTTTATAATAAATGCGTTCGTTTTTCACAAAATTAATCGCGCGTTAATTTTTTCTCAAAATTGATTACTTATACGACTCCGATGCGAAGAATTTCGCCTTTTGATCTTAAAAATTTCTCAAACTAAAAAAAAAATAAGCGGTGCAACGAAAGATCGCGACTGTTTAAATATGTATAAATCGCGTCTTTTCTTTTAGCAAAGCTCGCAAACCAGCCGGTCGTCAATCATTATCGTACCCCCCAGCGGTGTTATCGGGCCGCCTTTGCGCGATAGACGCAGTCTCGTTTTCTTTTTCTTTTTTTTTCTGCTTGGCCACCCACGGGATGAGGCTATGCTCGCCGACGGGGGCCGACGGCGCGAGCCGCGCCAAACGCCGAGCGAGGCTTTATCGCGGCCCGATCCACTTTCGCAAGGAGCACCGTCAGCTTCTTCGCCGCGCTCCTTTTCGCCGATCCAAATCCATCTGTCGATTTGACGCTTTTATTGCTAACTTAATATCGATTCGCGGACGAGTCATACTTATAAATGAGCGTGTAATCATTTGTTAAAATAAAACGTTTTCTTACTCTTTATTCCGAGTGAAACTGCATGGTGTGTTTTATAACATTAATTTAATTGGATAAAAAAATTCATTTAATTAATTAAAATTTAATTAAGTAGGTAAAATAATTGTCAATACAATCGTAGCAGTTTTAAAATAACAAAAATCTTCGGAATTAATCATTATATTTTAATTGAGTACATATAATACATCTCGATTTTTTGTTCAGATTATTTTTATTAACGAAATAACGAAGTAAAAAGTAACTACTAAAGTATGCACTAAAGAAGTATTTATCCAGGAGCTTTCGTATACTTGTATAGATAATGCACTTTGTACGGACTCCATTTTCGGCAGCGTTTGCACGCGACCCTAATTCCGACGTGAAAAAAGGGTGCAGGGGAGTAGTCGTAAAGAGGAGGATTTATTAATTGCCATCGTTGGGATGAATTTACGATTTTCGTTTCATCCGTTCCGCCGGGCGCGCCATCGCCGCCGGATGTCCTGATGAGTCCCACGGGACGCTTCCTTCTGCTCCCCCCTTTTAAAGTGTCCGAGTGCTGTGACGTATGGCGCTCGAGTGTGTGTGTGTGTGTGTGTGTGTGTGTTTTTTAAAAGTACGCCGATTTAAATATAAAGGCCCGCGTCCTATATACGCCCGGGTCTATTAGTAGGCTGAGCGCGTCGCTTTTTTTTCTATCGTGGAGATGTAAGTGCTTAATAGCCGCGTGTTAATTATTGATCAAAGAATTAATTAGAGCTTCATTTGATTTGAATGATTTATTGATTTGCGATTGTGCAAATAGCTTATTTAATGTGTGGAGTTGATTAAAGCAATAAAATCAGTCGTATTCGATCTAATTTTATTTAATTTATTATACGTGTGATTATTGAGAATCGCAAGTAAATTAGATTAGACGTAAAGTAAATTAGATGCAGCTAAACTTTCCGGATAGTTCATTAACTTATCATTAAGTTAGTTATTATTACTAAGTATATAAGTATAATTTATTGCTGGTTTACAAAAATTGTTCAATTGTTTTTAATTTGTGCTAAGAATTATAAAAATTTAAAAGTGATAGAAAATTTAATAATCTTTATTCAAACTGTTAAGAATAAATAATTAGTGTTAAACTTTATTTTCAACAAAAGCTTTTATCAATTAATAAAAAAATTATATAAACATTTTTTGGCTTTTTATCTTTAGCAGGATTTCATACAAGATTTAACGAAATTTTAAAATAAGTAAAATTTGAACTAAAAATATTCAATTCTACCAAAGATTTTTTCTATACAGAATTTTTTAAATGACTGAACTTTGTATAAAGTTTAACCGCAGCAAATTCGTTGAAGCGTCAAAAACGTCGTTTAATTTATTTATTTATTTATTTATTTAAACATTAGACGGGCTATCAGCCTAAAAATATTGGAAATACAAAAATAAAATAAGAATAAAACATAATTCATAAGAAAACTAAAACTCAATAACGTAATTGCGCAGCGTTGTTTTAAAAGCGCCAATATCACTCTGATTTATAATATCTAATGGAAGGGTATTAAATCAATTTTTTCGGCTTATTAAAATAGATAACCGTCCTAATGGATTTAAAATTTATAAATAATTTAAAAAATACAAAAAACATACATTTAATCAACTATAAATTTAATAAAAAAGGAGTTCAATCACCACAGCGGGTACCAAATTGTCAGGCAATTTAAGCAATTCGAAACATTTGCAAAACTTCCCCGTGACCAAGCAAACGAGTCCAAAATACCTTTAAATCCTCAAAAAAAGAAAAAGGCATTCCTCCGAGTACAGATGTCTCCTTCGCTCGACTCCGGCTTTAAGTGTAGCTCGGATGTAAATCCGCTGGATGCGACGCGTCCGCTGGGTGAAAAAAAGAAGCGCGCATAAATCTAGCCGGCGCATCTACATAATGTTTCTGACGCTTTGTTTTTACCTCCCACCCCCGTGTTTTTTTCCTCGCGCCTCAAATGATCGCGTCTTTACGACCGGCGAAACTTTTTGATCTTCGAATCTGGAAGGGGTTATTGTAAAAAGCGCGGGAGTTTCATTCTTTTTAAAACGGCGATTCATTTGTTTTTTTTTTTTTAAACGACGCGGGAGCTTCAATTTTTTTTTTTAAAAGAGTTGATTACACTCCTTTTGATGTCGGAGGGGAAAAAAGGTGGCCGATTATAATCGGAGGAACTTTACGAGGGTTATTTTCACGCACTTCGCCTGTTTGTTGTAAAGCTGTCTGGAAGTTGTACACAGTTGTGTAAAAATGGAGTTGCACGGCGGCGATTGTTTGTTTTGAATGATATAATAGACAGTCGGGTTGTTTTAAAGATTTCAGTTTGTCATTTTGGAGCGAATGAATTTCGAGTTAAACTATTTACAAGTTAGTAAATTTTCTTCCGGCCTATTGTACGTGTTTTCGTGCTTCTTTTTTGTTTATTTGTTTTTTAAGCGAAGCTTTATTTGTAAATATCAAGCGACTAGCTTAGCAACTCCAATGGTTTAAATTCACGATTTGTAAGTTTCATTTTTAAATTTCTTTTAATTTATCGGTCACCTTTCGAAGAAAGCTGTAATTATAATTAATTTTTATGATAAAAGAATGTTCGAATATTTAACATTGTGTTTATTAGTTATTTCTATACAGACATTCATTTATTTTAATTATTGATGGTTTTAACGCAGTTACATATTTTATAATTAACTAAAGAATCATTTTTTACTAATAAATGTTTAGTATCATTTATTTGAATTAATTTTTAAGTATATTTTTAAAATTTCTTACCTTTTTCAAATGTCTTTAATTGATTATGTTGAGAAAATAACTATTTTACTTTAGATTGTTCTTTAAATTAACATACCTATTTGAATAGTCGTCACTTATTTGTACAGTAAAAAATTGTTACGCGACTATGTAGTAGGTAAACAAGTGAGCAGTGAGTTAGTATTTCACCATTTAGGACTTATTACATATGACAAATTCAATCAATTTAGGACTTGTTACGCTTAAACAATAAAAATATCAACAATTTTTTCACGAAATCCACAAAATTCGTTAAAAAAAATCCACAATTTATCGAAAGCTCCAATCTATACTTCACCCACCTAATATAGCAATTCATTAACCCACTCGAGTACCGAATCGAAATCTTTTTTCGTAAGACTGAAATCAGTTTAAATTCGGCGCGCGGGGAAGAGTGAATTTTTCTCGAGTCGGTCATCCCGGCGCGCCTCTTCTTTTCTTTTTTCCCGGGAGGCGAAATCTCGGCGATGCGCTCCCGAAAAGCGTCGGGAGGCGCTAAGTGGCCCGTCGCCCGGCGGCAGCTGTCGGATACTTGTCATCCGCGCGCCGACGCGCTCCTCCCGTATCGCTTTTTCTTCGCTCGCGCCGATGCCACTCTCTTAACGGAGTGTAAAATAAGTGCCGGGTGCCGTACCCCCGCCGCGCGGCTGCGCTTTTTAAAGCGCCGATCGGAGATGCCTACGTGTGCTCGTGGGCTGGTTCTTCGTTTTTTTCGGTATTGTATTGAGAGCAGAATGATATGTTATTCGAAGGCGTTTATTTTTTATTTTGATGCGGATGATTGGGTTTTTATTTTATTTTATTTTTTTATGTGATATATGGTACAGAAAAGGCAAATGTAAGAATCGCGCCTTTTATTGTACAATTTCATGATTCGTGCAGTGTATCTCGCAGGTTTTCGAAGATCTCGATTAATGTATACTACGATACAAAAAGCGCGTCTCGTATTGACGCAAAATTATAAATAGGCAGAGAGAATCTTGTTTATCATAAAAAGTTTCATTTCAGCTTAAAATTACGTACTATTTAAAAAATCTGTATAGTTTGATGTTTAGTAATGCAGTATTTATAATCATAATATAATTTATTTATGTCAAATTTTTCATTTTTTTTAATATAATTAACTTACCACCGATATTAGATAAATAAATCTTCACGTATCTACAATGAAATCTTTAACGACGTTATTTGACGGCAGCAATTTAGTAAATTTCGGAAACTCACTGACATCGTAA
Source organism: Eurytoma californica (assembly GCA_035586675.1). Classification (NCBI taxonomy): domain Eukaryota; kingdom Metazoa; phylum Arthropoda; class Insecta; order Hymenoptera; family Eurytomidae; genus Eurytoma; species Eurytoma californica. The sequence goes on along the minus strand of JAXIUT010036824.1, from coordinate 7,008 downwards.
AATGAAATCGCTTTTCAATGTATAGCTTTTTGAAGATTTTCTGAGGTGATGTCACGTCGTCGGCCGACGCAAGTTGAGTTGTCAACGGCTAGACTTGCTACCAGCCGCCGGGCGGTCTGTTGGTCGTATTTAGCCGGTAACGCCTCCTCTTCACTCGGGGCTGTCCCCCTTTTTGTAACTTAGACGCCGCCGAAGGGTCGAATGCAAGGAGCTGGAACTGATTAGGCAGCTCCGTTTATATACCTACCGAAAAATCACTTAAATGCCGTCGTTAAAACTGTTTTATCTCCACTCGTTTACTTGGTACAATTATAACACACGATGTGCACATAACAATTTGCTCGACAATTCGATTAATCGATGTTTATCGAATGTATTTAACTTTAATTTTATTGATGACTGCGTAATAATAATGATGATGATAACTATTATAATAAATTAATAAAATTAAGAAGTTTTTCTGAATGCTTCTTGAATTTTTAGTTACGAATCGAAATTAAATATTAAGATAGCAATTTCTTGTGCATAGGTAATGCGAGTATATTTTTTAGTAGCATTAGTATAGTATAGTATTTAGTAATTAATTAATTTGTTTGATAAAAATGAACACATAGCGTGCAGTGATCAGTGTTTGTTACCAAACCAATCATTTGCAACTCATTTGTTTACAACACTCTAAAGTTGAATAAGTAAAATTTCACTTAAGTAAGTGAATATTCGTTTATTTAACGTGAAATATCTTCAACTTATTGTATTACGTGGAAGACTTTTGACTTAGAATATAAGTGAACAGTCACTTATTTAAGTGAAATTTCACTTATTCAACTTTAGAGGGGAGATTTACAAAACAGTGGGAGTAATAATTTTAAAAACTTCACCGTAAACAATAATGTAAGATTTGTTATTATTATTAGAATAAAATGAAAAAAATGATTACTGATTTTATATTAAATTTAATCATTTTTTATTAAATTATTTAGTAAATTGCACTTTAAATTCACGCCCGATTAAATTTCCCTTTTATATGTAGTTTTTTAGTGTTCCTTGCATTTTCCAAATAAAATCCATAAAATCATTGGGTTTTATACCGCAAATAGTCAAGTAGCACGTCCCAGGAAAAAAAAGCTGCGATTTCCCAACAACTCACTTTATCAGCCCGCTCGCAATCTCACGGAATTTTTTTCCTCCCCGTTATTCCACAGGCCGATCCCGCTCGACTCGCCTCGCCGCGCCTGGTGCCCTCCCGTAGCCTGTGCTCGTCCGCCCGGCGTCGCCGAGCTGCCATGTGACTGCCCGTGGCTCGGGCTCGCATATAACGCGCGGATCAACGCCGCAGGACCCGGGGAGTGTAGGCGCGTGTCGCCGGCGTGGGGCCGCGGGGGACGATCGGTGCAAAGTGGAGGGCTCGCCGACGTTCCTCGAGGAGCTGATAGCGGGCCATCAGCAGCGCGCCAATGCCGCAGCGGCAGCCGTGGCCTTTATGAACGGCTATCCCGGCGGAGCAGCCGCAGCCGCAGCAGCCGGCAGGATGGTCTCGCACGTCATACCCGTTTCCGGGGTCGGCTCCTCCTTCTCCTCGCCCATGAACATACACTCCGATCTCTATCATCATTACAATGTGAGTATATCCGTTTTGTTTTTTTTATTGATACGTCGAGATTTTTTAATGATTTTTACAGATTTTTCGAGATTTTTTACTGGTTTTTACAGAATTTTAGAGATTTTTTAATGATTTTTACAGATTTTTAGAGATTTTTTAATGATTTTCACAGATTTTTAGAGATTTTTTAATGATTTTTACAGATTTTTAGAGATTTTTTACTGATTTTTACAGATTTTTAGAGATTTTTTAATGATCTTTAGAGATTTTTTTAATGATTTTTAGATATTTTTTTACCGATTTTTATAGTTTTTTTTTACACTGAGAGTATATTTAAATTTTCGCATCGTGCAAGCTCCGCGTAATATTCACAATAATTTTCGCGCAAAAATTTCCAAGATGGTAAATTATCCCACGATTACGTCTTTTCCCGTAATTTTGACGGTGAGCTTCACCCTAATTTTTACGGGAAAATTCTTTCAGTGTACTAATTTGTTAAGTTTTGTGTCTTTTTTTTTGTTTTTTTTACGATGGCGAGAGTGATTTATTAGGAAGTTCCGATCGCAAGCTCATTCTGGATTACACGATGGTGGCGGCTACCTATTGCCGATAACTTTTTAACAAGAACATCTGTTTTTATGGAGAAAGCTTGTGCTTGCAAGCTCTGTATACTTGAAAGTGTTCATACGTAGGATGTACAATACGTATATTATTCTGCAAACACTGAGAAAATTTTTCCGTAAAAATTCGAGTAAGCTCAGCGTAAAAAAAGTACGTGAAAAAACGTAATCATGGGTCGGTTTGTAATACTAACAAAATTTTACCGGAAAATCAGTATAATTTATATCTCAATCTTGCTGGTTCATGAAAATTAAGCTCTGAAAGTTTTGCAGGAAAGAATCCGTAATGCTTGCAGGAAAAGATTCAGATAACATTTTTTTAATGTGAATTTTTAAAGGAAATTTCGTACACTTTCGAGACCGAGCTTGCAACCGAAATTTCTGAATTGGGAAGTTTCGATTGCAAGCTGGTACTGGATGGAAAACTGTGTATAATAATGTATATTATTCATAAACCTTGGGAGTACGTACTTTTCTCGAAAAAAATCGATATTTATTTGTGATATATTTGAGAGTACAGAGATAATCTTTGTCATGATATTAATTAATATTACCGTGCCATCTAGAATGAGCTTCCGGGCGTACTCTTTATTTGTTAACTTTTTGGTTTTCTACTTTTCAACGAATCTGTAAGCCTGACTTGTGTTAAGTCGTTTAGGCGCTAAAAACTTAAAGTCGATCATTTCTTTAAAAAGTGACCTACTTTTTACTGATAAGCAGTGGCTTTTCAATCCAAGGGAGAAGAAAAGATTAAAAAAGTGTTCAGTAATTATTGGTTTAGTAGTAGATTTTTTTTATAATGATAAAAAAATGACTATCGGCTAGCAGCAATTTATTGAATAATCCGTTAATATAGTCGTTAATTAGATTTTCACTCCTTTATTTTGAGTTAAAATTGTCAGGCAACAGACCTCGCAGCTCTTCGAGTGCATTTGGGTAAAATAAATATTCTCATAAAATTTCGTGATACTGAAACCGAAAATAATTTAACAGCAAATAGAGTTTATTATCCAATTGGTTTGAAATTAATTTTTGTCTCACTGAATATTTCCTGGCATATTTACCGCCAGGTGGACACTGGAATATCTCTCTCAGAACAGAGACTACTTTCTTAATTCTATATATGTCACATTAAGTCGTGAGTATTTGTCTAGGAGAGAATGTCGGCGCTCTCCACTTGGCCGATTATCTAAAACTTTAAATAGTTATTGACAATATTTTATCGAATGATTGAATTACGCTATAGAATCTGTAAAAAGGGTTTAAGTCATCTGAATGCTTGCAACAACCAAAATTAAATGTCAATAAAATTACGAAGAATAAACCATTAATTTAAAAATAAGTTTGATGATCTTCAACAATAACAAATTAGCAATCAATTGATAAAAAAGTGTAGTTTAAATGATTAACAAAGTACGGAATTTGTAGTCAAAATAAAAAAATAAAAAGTGATGGAACTATTTATAAATTATGAACTCGCAAAACTTGCAAAGCTATACGTACTCTTCCCGATAAACGGGGGGTATCTCAAGCAAATGTCATTAATAATATTTTTAGATAAACTTGACGTACACATCTTCGCTGCGCCGCGAAAGCTCGTCTACTATCTGTATTTCAAGAGCGGAATTTCTGCCAACCTCTCCAAAATTATCGAATGTTTACACGTTTAATTCTATTTTGCGTATTTTACACTTAATCGCCAATTGTTTGTATAAATTATTCAGCCCGATAAGATAAGCACAATAATATTGGTAAACATTGAATAAGTTATTGTGCGATAGTTGTATCACGCCAACTTTATCAACACCTCGCATATATAGTCAATCCTAAAACAATTAAAATCCCCCGTAGAATCGATTCGTTAGCACTTCTCCATTTATCCGCATAGTTTTACTGTTTCGTGGCGTAATTCCGTACGCGAGAATCGTAACCCAATAGTTTTTTTTTTTATTTTTTTTTTTAAAGCCGAGAAAAATGCGAGGGACCGAGAATCTACTCGGCACTCGACGGACTCGGAATTCGAGTTTTAAGTACGTACTTAGCGGCGAGGTCCGGCGCGCGTCATCGGCGGCCGGCGCTATCGCCGCCTTTTTTCCGCGGCGATAAGGCGCGCGAGCGCGAAACGATAGGCCGCGCGCCGGGCAGGGCGATGCCGAGGTCGCGCCCTCACGCGAATTTCGCAACCGCGGGAACTGCGTCGTGTACACGACTCGAGCGTATTCTCTTTCGGAGATGCTCTTTCCGCGGAGGCTCCAGTTCCGCGCTTTTGTTTTTTTTTTTCTTATTATTGTCTCATTATTCTTATTATTGTCTTTTTTTAATTTATTTTCACGTGGAAATGATGATGCCGGGGCTTTTTTGTGGAAGCGCTATTTTACGAAACACACACAGGGAGGTAATTGTTGCGTACAATTAAAAATTACTAATTTTTTTCCAAAAAATACAGCGATTTTATTGCGAATTGTGGGATCAAGCATCCGGTTTGATAAAAATTACTCAGAAATTGGTAAAAATTACCGTAAACCCTTCGGAAAATAAATTAGTGAAAAACTATTTACAACACTACTGCCTAGTTCAGTAGTTTCTAGTAGTTTTCAATAGTATTGCAGTAGTTCTATAGTCCAGTAATTTATTTTCGTAAGAGAACAATGTAGAATGTATGATTTTTCTAAGTAATTTTTGTGTTTTTTAATTTTCCTTTTCATGAAATGTTTTAAATAAATTTTTTAAAAAATAATATATTGATACTTGATTAAAAAAAGATCCGAAATATAAATAGATATGGGTTTAAATATAATCAGTTAGAAATCTTTGTATATATGTTATATTTTGTTTAATACGTAATAAAATTATCATGTTTTTCTCTAATGATTGATAGTATAATCATCGTGACTTTCGTAATAAAAGCTTATACCTAAATAAATGTTTACTATGTATAGTATTTTATTTATTCAAAAAATGTTCTCCCTCTCTCCAACATTTTAATCAAAAAGATCTGTTTTTTTTTGAGTTTTTCAAAAAGTTTACTATCAATGATTGTTATATTGTTCCTCCACGCAGCATCGTAAGTTACTTCTCAGCTAATTAAGCTCTCACATTAAACGAAAAAAAAGGTAAATAGATCATTTGTCGATCAGTTCTCAAATTGATAAAAAAAAAAAAAAAAAAAAAAAAAATGATCCAAAATGACTCACGTAAGCACGTCAATCGTTTTCGTAATATTGCGCATTATTTATTCCTCAGTCAAATCTGCAGCGCAAAGTCATTGAGCCGTCGATTGTACTGAAATTTGCAAGAGGCTCGCCCAAGATCACCTCTGATGAACCGATAGCGAAAGTTTTAAATAGGTCGGAGCGTTGATAATTAAAGGAACAACACGTCAAGCTTACTCGTTTGATTTTTACCCTCAGCGCAAACATTTCACGGGAAAACTCGTGGATTAACGCCAGTTTAACTTCACTCCCCGCGTATAAAGCAACACTCGTGACGAAAAAAAATAAAATAAATTAATCAATGAAGATCCAGCGTTACTTTTGTACTTTTAAAAAAATACCCAGTGCGATCGGACAAATAGCGCGCAAAAATCACAAGTAAAATAAATAGGGTGAAGTTTCAAATAAACAAGCGTTCGGATAAGCGGCAAATCGTCGTTGATTTCCCGCGGCTAATGATATACACACACGTTGGTGTGGCTCTTTTTTGAATAGAGCGCTGATAAGTGGGTTATCGCTCGGTTTTATCGTCAGCCAAGGTCACGTGGAAGCGGCCGGCTCCTCGGCGTTACACATACGGGATCGATAGAAAAATCAATGTCAGGCTCGCGTTGCGGTGTCCCCCCCCCTCTCCCACGCCTACATCGAGTTTAATTGCGCGCATTTTGCGCTAAGCCGAGCGTTGCGTAAAATCCGAGCGTTGCTAATTCCGCGTGATTTAATATTCGCTTTAACAAAGTGGGTTTTATTGAACTCTCACTTTTTTTTGACGGAAGATATTTTATTTTGTTTTTCATTCATGTTATTGACTATTAAAATTTTTTTCCGAAATTAACAGTAATCTTTTAATCTTAATAATGAATGAAATTTATCACGCTGCTCATTCGTACAAATATTATTGATTAAAAGCAGAAGTTTGGTGTAAATTAAATTATAATAAAGTAAATATTTAGAAATGGGAATGGATTCTTTATACAACAGTTTCTAAACTAGAATAAATAAGTACAAAATTATTTGGGTAAGAAACTTTATGATTATTATTTCAAATTTTGATCTGTTTTCTACACTGATGATTCATCCACTAATAACTTGCTATGTTAATAAATTTCCTGTTGATTGGAACCGGCAATATAATTTTTTGTAATAAAAGATACAAGCTTATGATAAAAGATGTTTGCAAAAATCCTTTTTTATTGAAGCAATTGTAAAATTTGAAAATTGCTTAAATTAATTTTGATACACGAATGCTTCAGCGTGCACTTAAAATCTGAAATGAAAAAAAAATCCATACGAGTATCTACACTAGCTCACATAACATCCCGAGAAAGAAATTCATGAGTCATATATGCTTGGCGCAGCACTCCTACTTAAGAAATTCAAATTTTCCTTTGTATTAGTTCATCATATCCGCGGGAAAAAAATTACCGCATAGCTAATAACTTTATACAAAGTTCATTCGCTTTTTCTAGAGTCCTAAAAACTTGGGACAATGATAATTTTTTAAGGGACTATGAGACATATAACCGATTTTCTTAGTTATTTACCTGAGAAAAAAAGAGTTTCAGATTAAAAATTA
>JAXIUT010036813.1:0-13527 GCA_035586675.1 Eurytoma californica | reverse complement strand
AGGAAAGAATATTCGACAACTGATATCTCAGGTTCCAGATGGAGTTATGACTCCGGATGGATAAAAATTAGTAAAAAGTGTTATATACTATTAATTTATAATATTAATATAATTTTTAATCTGAAATTCTTTTTTTTTCAGATAAATAACTGAGAAAATGGGCTATATGTCCCATAGCCCCTTAAGTTTAAGAGACCACTTTGCATCGCGAGGTGAGCCAAGATTGGGTGGAAATTTCCTTTGTCGTGAAAACAACGAGAATGATGTAATCTACGATTTACAATGAGGAGCTCGTGTTTGTCGGCGAAAATGTTTTACCAAACCGTCAGAATTTTCTCCGAGCAGAGCACTCAAAAGGTAGTAATTAAATTGACAAAAGTATCACGGGTATCGTACTTTTAATAATGCGATTTCGAACTTAATTTTAACAAGCTTAGTACAGTCAAATGAATTGAATGAAAACAATGCGTATTAAGATTATATATTCTCGTTAATTTAGTTTACGAATTGATAACAAGAAAAATATTATTGATTCTAAAAATTCGGTGTATTTCGGGAACAATGGAATTCCATTTTTTAATTAAGCTAAAAGCTGGCTATTTTTTCGCGTGCAAATAAGAAACAACTCATCTTCGTTATTGGTACTCAATGTTTTCCAGTCGTGTTTTTAATGTTCTGTAAGAGATGGTTTAAAAGCTTTGGAATAACGTCTAACTTTAATTTATATGCCAGATAATAAATAGAGCGAAGTAACTAGCGAGCAAATAGTTACTTCTTAGTCGCGCAGTGGGATGTGATATTTTAGCAAGATAATTTTAGGAAATAACAATAGATATAGAATCAATGTGACACTGGTGGAAAATAAAGCATCTTTTATAGTCAAGGTATTAATAAATATAAATAGCTAACTTTTATTAGCTAAGAATTCGCTAGATTCTAGCTAGAAACTAGCTAATTTATAGTTCAAAATATATTTAAAGCATTCTCGGCTGCTGATGACTGTGTAAAGAAAAAACATACACTGTTAAGCTTTCTAATAGTAAGCTACTTCAATTACTTATCTCGATCAATTATTGTTTAAATTTAATAAACTTAAATAAATAGTCAGAAAATTATTGCAAAATTGATTGTTATTTACACTGAGAGGAAGATTTAATTTTGTCTAATTTATAATATTTTCTGAAGCATACAAATAACTATATTATAGGCAGCATTCGTGTCGTTTTTAATATTATAGCTAAATTTATAGCATGTATAAGTTTAGCATATCGTAAAAAATTAGCTAATTTATAGCTAAAATATACTTTACTTTTCCACCAGGGTAGCATTTAATTTATTTTCTTTACAGAAACCAACATAGTAATCGACGAAGAACAATTTATTTTATCTGCAAAAGAACACAAAAAGCTGTACTTCGCGAGAGTAATTTTTGTATCGAATGTGCCGATGAACCGACTTAAAGCAACACTTGCTCGGATTACGCAATATCAAAGAGACCCAGATGTGTACAATGCGTCACGTGTCATAGGACGAAGGACAGCCTCGGCCGTTCTAGTTTTAAATAGTGCCAATGATTTTTTATATTATAACATATATAAACCGTAATAAATGTATAAATACTTATATTTCTTGCCCTTTGTTTTGTGCACTATTAAAAAAATCAAACAAATATTCTGCCGACCCTATTAAAAACACCGTATCTGTAAAAATCTCAAAATTGAGTTTTTTTTTATACCGATGGTTTTGTAAAAATGTGAACAATCTATTGTTGCAATCTGAAATGCAATGTTTGATAATAAAATTGTTGTAAGAAAATATCTACTAACAAATTATGAAATACTGAAAATTCTGCTTTATCTGTGCCCTATCTATATATAAAATCAGGATTTTCCATCAACTCGGTCGCTATTTTCTGCCAGAGAAAATAAATTGAAATAATATAGCATTAACTATCAGATGTTTCTTCATAATCAGGAAATTGCTTTTTTTTATCAAATTGATTGAAGCTTTCTCAATACTAATAGAGAGAGAAAAAACCGCTGCCAATTGAATTGGCACGAGGCTTCCTCAAATAGAATATTTTGTTACCATTTAATAAACGATATATTTTTCTACCTAAGTTATTAAAGTGATTTATATTTTTCATTGTATAATTTATAAAAAAATAAGTGCGTTACGGTATTTTTCTTAACATTATTAATTCTTATCTCAGCTGGTTAACTTATAATACTAATTTTTAATGGATATAACGAATTAGCTTTTTTAAAATTATTTTATGCAATTCCTTGTACATATATAGCTATTTTACACACACAGATACACACACATACACACACACAAACACACACGCGCGCGCACACACACATACGGACATTTTCTAAAAATAGTGTATTTCAACCCCAAATCATCGAAAACAAACTTCGATTAACTTATTTCAAAACTTTTTTTATCACTATTACAAAGCTTCCTCTAGGAGGAACCAAAATATACTCGAGTTAATCAAGAACGACTGTCATATTAAACTAGCATAGCCGCTAGAAAATTAGTCAAAAAGTGTTTCGTTTGAATTCTCAGTTTTAGATAAACTTCAGGAACGGTATTTTTTTTATCAAGACGTCAGTAGTATTTTGTAATCTTATTTTCATCAGTGACAATTAATATTGCAATTAGAAAAACAATTTAATTTAATTTAATTTAGTTTTTATTTTATTTTATTTTATTCATGGGAATCTCTCCCTTTTATAATTAATAGAATTACTTATGAAGATGACGCATGCTATCGACATAAAGTAACAAAATAAATTTTAGTAATCATATATTAATAAAATTTTAATATAATATCTCTCATATCCGCCTTGAATACATTCACGGAATTATAATTATTCAAATTAATATTTAGTTATATAAACTTTACGAAAATTTGTATAAATAAATAAAAAAAATTAAAAAAATAACTTTTTAAATAAAAGTTTGTGATTCAATAAAATACGTGAAGTGAAAAACTATCTAACGCTGTATAGCAAGTCAATAACAGTAGTAAAAAAATTTAATAACAAAAGTTGAAGACAGTAAGGTCTAACTGAAAATTCAATTAGCAAGTCTCCCCTCTCTCTTCTTTTACTTTTTTTTTCTCTAACTCGCACATACGATTATTTGTTCTTACGAGGCGAAAGTGAAGGACTAAGCGATTTAATAAGCAATTAGAAGCAAATCCGTACCCGCCTTTCTCAAGCATGCTCTCTTTTATCGTAGTTATCATAAAGAGGGTTGTTGGATAACTTTTAATGAAGATACACGCGTTGAACGCTCCGATAGTCCAAAGTAATTTCGGTGGCGTTCTTTCATCCTTTTTTTTTTGTATTTCCCTTACTCCGATAACACGTACTCCTGGGGTCATGTAGCGACAGTTTTTGTACTTCGATTTCGAAATCTTACGGAGATGAATATTGCCCAATGTGTAAGTTTGCTGAATGAATGAGGGCATTGATGAGGAATCTTTATTAGTCCACTGCTCAGCGCGAATGTTTCATCCGTACAGCTGAGCAGATTTCATCGTTCTCGTTATATTTTTTCAGTGCATTTTTTTGGAATATTTTTTTTTATATAATTTAGGTTGTTTATGAGACTAATACAAACTAATCTGGTATTCGCCTATTCCGGTATCGCACAAGCAAAGTGTAAAAAACCGCTGACAATTCATTGATAGATTGCTGCCTAATTTATTAGTATATTAGTATTTACTTTATTCTTGGAATATATTTGAAATCATGTATTTATTTACAGATTTTTTCGATGTGGAATCGGTATGGTATAAAATATTACACATGACAGTAATTTTACGTAGTACTTGTACATATCATATTTTAAAAATACCATATGAAATCATTTCCTTCGGAAAATGATTCTTCGATCGAAAATAGTATACACGAATATCGGCGCAAGAAAAAAAATTATATAAACTATACATAATGTATATATATATATTGCATACTAATCGATTTACAAAATATGTATAAATTATATATAAATTATGCTATCCCATTTCTATACATAATGTACTATGTATATATTATATATACAGTTTATATCAATTTTTTTACTTGGAATTTTATCTAATTAAATTTAGAATCAAAAATCGGAGACTTAAAAAATCTAATACATATATATGTTACCAAAATCTTGATTTTCTCGCTAACAGAAAGAGCTCAATTTCAGCTGTTTTAAAGCATAAATAAATAATTATGTGAATTAATTATCTATCAATCATTTCTGTTAAAAAAGTGTATATGCCATCAAATTTTATAACAGAAAAATAAAAATTGGAAATATACCCTAACAGCAAAAGGAATTCTTCAAGAATTCTGTTATGTGAATTTTGTCACAGATGTCACGCGAAAGAGCTCTTCACGAACTCTTTTTGCTGTTAGGGATACTTACTATAGCTAGTGGACATAATTTCGTCAATTTTTAATTTTGGCGCTTACGTCCTTTAAAAAAATAAAATTGTAAGTATTAATAAAATTTTATAATAATATCTTAAAAATATATTTAATTTTTAATAAAATTAATCCAAACAGAGGTCCCTAAGGTAATTTTATTTTATGTTAATTTCAAAATTTTGTATTTGGCGTAACCTGCAGCTTCAACGAATTGATCAATTTTTATGAGGTTCGGCTTAAATTATTGCAAATTAATGTCATTTGTGCCTGAAGAGTTGTATCAGTTGAAATTATTTGAGTGAGTATTTCAAATATTTAAAAAACTGTATAAATTCATGAAATTAAAGAAATTAAAGTAGTTTTTATACATTTTGAGATATTTATTCAAATAATTTCAACTGATACAACTCTTCAGGCACAAATGACATTAATTCCGAAAAACTTAAGCTAAACCTCATCAAAATTGATCAATTGGTTGAGGCTGCAGGTTACGCCAAAGATAAAATTTTGAAATTAACATAACAGAAGATAAAATGTCATTAAGGACCACAGTTTGGGTCCATTCTATTAAAAATTTAATATATTTTTAAAATATTGTTATAAAATTTTATTAATACTTATAATTTTTTTTTAGGTGATTTTATAAAAAAATTTTTTTAGGTATATGTCCCCCTTAAATCAAATAGTAAATTATACTTTTTTCTTGTGTTTTCCGTTGCCATTTGCACGATAAAATTATTCAATTCCAGAATAAAATGTCTTCAATTTGATAAACTTTGCTTGCTTCCTGTTATACATAAATCGTGTTAAATTGAACATTTTATGTTCTACTTTTTTATTGCGAGACTTTTAGCTTGCTAATAACTAAGTTTTTTTGAGGGGAAGTATTCGATGTTAATGGGTAACAAGTAATGGTCATGTAATGATTAAAAGTCGTGCGACGCTTCGATAACTTGTTTGTTATCCTTCTCAAGCACCGAGTTTATTAATATGGAGAGATGAATACGTCATGATAAAAAATATACAAATCACAAATAGCTCGTCATTCTTAGCTAAAATTACAGTTACAATTCTTAAAAACATCGTCAATAATACTTGTTGCATTTGTTTGTCTATAAAAAGATTAAAAACAATAATGAAAAACTATATAAAATCTTTTCAAACTAAGTTTTTTGATCGTAAATACCTTTATAGATTTAAAAAAAAATCCTCCATTTGTTAGTTATTTTTACTGGAACTATTAATAAATAGAAGATAAAAAAAAAGAATCATTCTGTAATAATGAACGAAATCCGAGACCTGCAGGTTGTGGCCTCTCCATGTGAATATCGAGATGGACCGTACTCAATGTGCGTAGAGCGGCTTTCCTCGCGATTCTGGCACTCAGTGCCAAAGTTACGAGAGTATACATAGCATGCACTAGCTAACCTAAATTTTTTTCCGCGCAGAAGGTTCACCAATAAATGGCGACTACCAAATTTAACACCTTGATATGGTTGGTCGTTAACTTTCGTACATAATCCGTGGTTATATTTTTAACGACATTCGTCTGAAGTAGATAGTCAATTTATTGATCGCTGTGGAATTTGCATTGACAGTACTGGCAAAAGTTTGTTTTTACAATGGTGATTTTAACACCTTGTCCTGCGTTGATGTAGTTAGTTGTCGAGTATTATTAGGCTTCGATACTTCGAGTAAAGTAGCTTAATTAGGGAAGATCAAGTAATAAAGTGCAAATAATAAAGAGTAGTTAAATTTAGAAATAATATACTGATGGAGAGTTACTCACAATCAGTGTGGTTCTATTTAACTTTTAGATCTAAGTACAAACTTCTAAAGGTGCAACCTTTTACAAAAAGTTTGAAAAATCAATTGTATTAAAGAATTTACATGCGCGCTTCCCACAAATCAAATCCCTCAAATTTACTGTAAATTACTGGAAATCATTGGAAATAACGGGTCATGACGAGGGAGCCTACCTAATCGAAGATTTGTGTAAAAATATGGAGCTTTTTTACTGATGATGATTTTCAGGTGATAAAAATCATCCTGAAAACGGATAAAATTGAAGAAAGACTGGCAATTTTCTAAATGAACTGAATGAGCTATAATTATTTTTACATCTATTACTCACTACTTTTTATAAAATCCAGTGTGGTTTTATATAATAATGGGTGTGCTCTTAGACGCTCACTAATAATAATATTAATAACGTCGATTTAACTACAAATGGGAATTGTTGACGTAAATAGTCGAAATGATCGATCGTTTATTAGTTCCAAGTCGTACACTAGTTGGAAAGCGCCAAGATTTGGGAGTATGATCGGTATCGTGGGTACAAGGGTCAGCGCTTGACGATATCGATAGCACTGCGGTCAGCGTTATTTTCACCGACCCGTGTACTGGGGTAAGGCTAGTATGCTTCTTATTTGCGAATCAATACAAAAATTAAATTAGAGCTTCACGAGACCAAGACCAAGACCAATGTATTTAAATGGAGTCTTGGTCTTGTAGGCAAGACTAAGACTCCATTTAAATACATTGGTCTTGGTCTGAGCCTCGTGAAACCCTAAATTAAATAAAGGATTGTAAAGAATTTATAAAAATGGAAAAAATGGAAAATTAAATGAATTAAGTTATTTTAAGTTTCCACAAAAGAAAATTTGATTATTTTCTTTTGAAACAGAAGAGTAAACAGTAGTGAAACAGTAATCAATTGAATTTTCAGTCCATCCCAGTTTGATACTACGGGCTGAATTACGGATAACTATACCTTTCTATTTGAGAGCCCGAGAGCGCATTGATGTTAGTATACTCTTGCCCTCTCGGCTAATCGAGCCGAGCTTTGCTTCGTCCGCCTTGGTTTAATATTGCGGTCCTCGCCTTTCCTGCGATATCAAGTCAAAAAACGAAAGAACTTCAAAGAACTACGGAGAAAAAGCATCACTCGAGGAGTAGAGTCAATTACATTTCACATGTTCATTTTTGATTCCGTTAATTAAGAAAAAGGCTTAATTTTGCCAATTCTAAGTACGTCCCTATTAGAAATTTTTATATGTAAAAAAATGTAATAAAAAGTAGGAATTCGTAAAATAGTATAGAAAAGTATAAAATAAAATAAGGAAATATAAACAAGTGTAATATTATGTTGGATTTCGAACATTTTTCCGTTTTCTCACACTGATTTTTACATTTTATCACGATTAATAGTATTTTATAACAATTTTTTATGTTATTTTGCATTTATTTATGATTTATTACTTTTTAAAACAAATTCTTTATATGAAAAATTTTTTTAAAATATTTTATACAATGTAAAATAATGTAAAAAATGTAGAAATAAGTAATAAAATATAAAATTGAACAAGTTAAAAATGTATTATAACTTTATTTTAACTTCCCTTTTCACCACTAGATGGAGGGTTACCTCCACTAGTAAGTTGGTCATGCCACTTCTACAATAAAGTCTTTGAATTTCTTATATTAGTCCGGTTTATGTTTAATCTGTAGGTCTACGATGGGGATTGTCGATTTCGTACTGAAACACACGAGAGTTATTCTCGCTCCATCTCCACTAAAACTCACAATGTGTGGTTTTTAAAGTGTCTGCAACCAAAGCAGGTCGCCTCACAGACTAGTGAATGATGGGGCGAAATGTTGGCTCCTCGAGATCGATTTTAATTTTTAACTTGTTCATGAATAATAAATGAAAATTGTAAATAATCGCTGAATTTTAAAGATTTTACAGAATGTTACAGCTTTTTTCATAATTATTGATTTTTATTACACTTTCTTCCTTTTTTTTACAAATAATTAAAAATCCAAAATTTTGGTAAATGTACGAAACTGTATTAAAATACAAAAAAAAAGGTAAAATAAAGTATACAAATGTAAAAAAATAATGAAATTTAAAAGACGTTTGAAATCCAACATAAAGGTACGATATCTTACAAATTCGTACTAACTCTTATGCTAGGGGAAAGCGGGGCATAGCGGGCCATGTGGCAATGTGAACTTTCGGGGCATAGTGGGCCACCTCATTAAATATGTTCAATTTGCTGTGAAACATATTTCTTAACAAGTCTCATTGAAAATAAAGCTATTTAAAAGAATATCATTATTACATTGATGTGTTACTATATATATCTGTTGTATATAGTAATACTGCAATGTAATAATGACAATCTTTCAAAATGCTTTAATTAGACATATTCTAAAAACAAGACTTTTTTGTTCAAAAATATTTTAAAACTTGTTTTTAACATGTTTTATGAAAGTTCAAATTTTTACTAATACAAAGCTTCCTAGTAAGGAAGCAAAATGTCGGTGAAGTGCAGTAAAAATTAATGATATACCTATCAATAATATTTCTTTTTCCTTAAATTTTAGTGCATTTTTGCCGAAGTAATACTGTGTACTTAACTGTTATAATCTGAAATTTAGTTCAATATTAAATTTGTTATGTTCAAGTACATATCTTACCTTCCAAATAGAGGATGCCAAAGTTGTGAATCATCTGGAGAATTTGCAGTAGATGACACTTCTGATTCTTGTTTCAATAACCCGCTGCGTACCCTTAACAGTGGAGGATGCGAATTTGATTTGCAGTTACTTGAGAGATCTATTGGCGCTGGCATTAGCTTTCCTATTGGTTTGCAACTAAGTTTTGGTCGAAGCTGAATATTTTTTTCTTCTTGCACGTTACGTACACTCATACTTCCGTTGACTGGAATCAGCTTTGGGAGGTTGGATTGGTGCACCTTATTAGCTGGAGCTTCTCCGTGATCAAGAACTTGTTGCAGGTGTTCAAGGGAAATGACAAGAAGGTCAGGATCTGTTAATAGCTCTGGTCTTGTCAGAGCTTCTGGTAATCGCAATTCAGGCCTTGATGCTAAAAGTTTTGGAATTTCCGTCAAAGGAGCACCTGCTAACAAAGGTAAGTAATCTCGGGGTACCAGAAGAGGATCCGGTATCAAGTGCCCTGAAGTCTGAATTAGTTCACGCAACTGGTTTGCTGGATTCAAGAAAATTTTTGGACTAACATATGATTCGTGATTTTTATGCCTATTAATAAAATTTGTTTGATTAAGATAATTACTGTTTAAAAAATAGCCGTTGCTTTGTAATTTTTGTTGATTGACCGTCCACTCTGCCGATAAAGGCCTCTTAGGACAAACGTAATCAACGCCGTAAGAGCTGTGCATATCACCACTTGACATAGGTCTTACATGATTTCTCGATTCTACAAACTTTTCTTTTCCAAATGTCAGAATACTATCTGGCTGAATTTGTTGGTTGACAATAACGGTAGATTTATCGCTTGCAGGACATTCTTTCAAAAGATTTTCTTCAGAAACATCATTTCCTGGGCTTGATTCTAAATCACAATGAATACCAGTTTCATTAGCATTATTTTTGTTATTATTTGAATTTTTAGGAGAAGAAAGTATACCTTTAAGTGTTAAATCATTCTTTGCATCTTCTGAGCAGCTTACAGAACAAGGTGGACTTGGAAGAAGTCTTTCCAAATATGCTGATGACGATTTTCTTGATGATGATACTGAATAAGGTATGCCACTAGGTTGCGGTGAAACTTGAGATTGAAATTCTTCAATCTGCGATTCGTTGTAGTTATCAACCTCCTGATAGGCTGGTAAACTAGAATACTTTGCTTGAGCTTCGCTACTTTTAGAAAACACGGGTAAAATAGGTTTGCGTGTAACAAAATGATTATCAGAGTCATGATAAATAACTTTTTGGTTAGGGTCATTATAAATGTTTAGAGTTTTACTTTCATCTGTAACCTGAGAATCACATGTCTCTCCTTCACCGTCTTCTTGAGTTTCTTCACACGGATAGCGTTCATATTTTGGAAAACTCACTGTACTTTCTGGTGACTCAACACGATGCTTTGAAACTGGGGATCCAGCTTTTGATCGTCTTTGGCAGGAGAAAATGGAAAGAGGTGATATTTCTTGTCCAGCAATTTCTGTTTGAGAATCTGGTGATCTACTGCAAGTAGGAGAACGTTTCTTTACCATTGAAATCGCGTTAATAAAATCTTTGTGTTTTTTACTATCTGTAGCCAATGATACAGATAATCCAGGTGTATTTCTTAAGACATTTAATATCTTTGAACTTTCTATTCTATTTTTGTCTGTATCTTCATTCATTGCCTTTTGATGATTTGCAACTTTATCATTCATTTCAGATTCTATTTTCCCTATATACTGGCCATTACCTTCACATTCTGAAATATTCGCTTTATGAGGTGCACTTTCCAATTTTTTATTTATTGATCTTTCCAATCGTTCTATAGTTTCATCTAAACTCTTACTTCCTACCCGATGTTTGACAGTTTCTTTTATCTCAAATTTATTGATTAGGTTACTTTGAGAGAAGTCACATTCACTTTTGGCACAAACCTTTGACTTTTCTTTTAATTTATTGTCTTCTTTTTGATTACTAGCGAATATTGTAGTACCCAACTTTGTGCAATTTCTAGATATATCTGAACTGCTTATCAGATTCGTTTTTGTTTTATTCATATTAATAGGGATATGATTTGAGTCTAGCATGTTTAATATTTCCTGCAAATCTTCTCTGTCCACCGTGGTCTCTTCATTTTCAGATTCAATTTGACTGTCATTATTACTATGATTGCTGTTTTCTGTATTGTAAGCCATAATTTCATGAATATGAGTTCCATTGTTTCCTTCGTTTTGTTCTTCGTTATTTTCTGATACTACCCTGCTCACTAACCTTCTGTGTATTCTGGTTGGTAGTTGTGACAAATGTAATTGTTCTAAAACCACTCGTGGTTGTAAATGTCGATTTGTTTGAGCTTTTTCCAAATCTTTATTATTTTTGTCTTCTTCTAGTAAAATAGCGTTTTCCGCACCATCGATTCCTTTTTTAAGATATTCATTTTTTGTCACAATTTTTTCAGTCTTTTGAATGTCATTGACAATTTCTGTTTCCTGTTGTGATTCCTCTTTCACTTTAACATCAATTAAAGGTTCAATTTTCTTTTTATTATCAAAATCTTCCTCTGAACAAATTCTTTTTCTCCTTTTATTTTTATCTAACTTCCTTCTTTTCTTCATTTTCCAACTAGTAGTAATCACTGATTCACTCGATGGTTCTTCCGATTCTGATTCCGTTCGCTTTTTCTTATTTTTGTAAAAATTACTGTGCTTTTTCCTTTTACGCTTATGCTTTTCTCTCCCTTCATATATTTCGCTCGATCTATTATCGACAAGTTCATCAATTCCTACTTTTTGTATTTCTAATCGCTTAGACGAACTATTTTCTTTCTCTTCATGCTTGGAACTTTTTAAAAATTTCTCTTTCGTATCGCCTTCATCTTCGGTGACAGGCTCCACCGCGGGATATGCCGTTAACGCGGTGCGCGGTATTGAACGCCATCCCTGGGCAGTCTTAGTCAGTTTTATTCGATTTCGCTTATCATAATCTTCACATCTAACTTCAACTATCCTTTGTTCGCACTGTGCAGCCCACAAAAAAATCGGGTTAATTTTTGGACGTTTTTCTTCAAGATCTTCTTTCTTCGATTCACTAATATTTTTTGCGGTACTCGTCGCAGTTTGTTGTATCTGCGATTCACTATTTATAATGTCTTGTGTATGTTTGCAGTGATGATGTCGCTGATGTTTCTCATGATGATGGTGATGATGGCGCCGCTGACGATGGGGCACTATGCCCCTTACAGGGGCCGAGCTCATTACTCCATCCAAAACGCAGTGAATCCTGCACACTTGTTAATCAGTCTTGTTAACTTTGTTTCATTTAGATAGTTTGATATTTAATCAATAGGATTATTTGTTTCATGTTTTCATCAACTTTGCACACTGCTGCAAAATACCAAATGATTTGGTTTTTTAGTAATTAATCCTCACAGCTCTGCTAGTCAGGTACTTATACAAAATCATTTTAAATATTGTTAATTTACATTTTTTAAATTTTTTGTGATCTAAATGTCTGCAAGTTCATAAAGACCTATTTCAATGCATTAGATGGAAAGAATGTTCTATAAAAAAAGAAATTTTTTTCTTCTTGAAGCATTCATCGAACTGCTTAGATGTATTAATATTTCTAATCGATTGCTAAAGGTCGTTGCACTAGAATGCAGCTTTAGTCTAGACCGAGTCCGTTTTGTTTAATGTTTTGCAGGTAAATGCAATTTACAGTTGAGTGCAACAATCGTACGGCTCTTTTCTTCCCTAATTAGGCACTACTTATTGTTTTTTCGACAAATTTTACAACCATAATAAGTTTCTTCGGTGCTTGTGGAGGGCGATCGATAACCGACGGTTGCAAGCTTTGCTCAGCTGATTTTCTCTTTGCAGTACACATTTTCTTGAAAATCAGAAACTACACTCACAAATAAATGTTAGTTCATTTATTACATTATTCAATAAAACATTATCATTATTACAGCATTAAAAAAATGTTTCATCTTCACAGAAATATTCTGCCACCGACAAAATTCTCTTCGTTTTCACAAAAATTTCTTGATGCTGTATTATTTTAGGGATTGCTCGACGACTGATGAGTTTTAAAATAATTCTTTAACCACTTGAAGAATTCATTGCTGTCCACAACTATTTTGTATTATTACAATGTACAAGCACTGTCGTCGCACGCAACTACTTTAAAGTACGCAGATCCGAGCCGCGGATCCTGCGGTGTTTTCCTCTATTTCGGCACTGTCTGAACTAGACGAGTTTTGTTATTGTCGTTTCAATGACATAACGAGTGCTGAGCCGCTCGCACATGGAAGCGAGGCCTCGGTGACGTAAAATGTTGCTCGCGTAGCCACCGCTTGCTAGATACTGTTCTCTCCTCGACCGTCGGCGGCGAGTCTCCGCACACACACCGCCCCCGCGTCTCCACCCCACCACCGCCGGGACTCTCCCACCTATCCGACCCCTCTCCTCCCCCCCGCAGCCCACCGCGTCGCGCCCTGCGGCCATCAACTTGTGGCTGCGGACGGAGAGAGAGAGAGAGAGAGAGAGAGAGAGAGAGAGAGAGAGAGAGAGAGAGAGAGAGAGAGAGAGAGAGAGAG
>JAXIUT010036802.1:0-13529 GCA_035586675.1 Eurytoma californica | reverse complement strand
ACACACACACACACCTTTCCGCCGAGCCGGGAGGGAATCATTCCCTCCCGGCTCAGCGTATCAAAGAGAAAAAATTAGTTTTCCATTCACTTTTCGCGTAAGAAAAACAGCCGATATCATGTACGTATTATGAAAAAACAATAAAGCCATGTTGTGGCATGTGAGATTCGGCCATGCTTCGGTAGCTTATCTCAAAACTTTACAACAAAAATTTCACGATAATAAAGAGTTAAATGCTGCTGTCTTCGATGAATATATAATGGACTTTGAGGTGGGTTTAATCTCAAGATTTAACAAAATAAATTTTCAATCAGTGCGTAATCGAGCCAATACTCACTTCTTTACAAATTATTCATTCGGATATAATGGGGCCTATTTCTCCTCCCTCTCACCTAAGGGTTATAGATTTACTTCTATGTTTATAGATGACTTCTCTAGTCTAGCCATAGCCTATCCAATGAAGACAAAAAGTGAAACTGGCTATTGTCTTGAAATGTTCGTAAGAAGTGCACGAAATTTGTTAAGGTTTCATGCAAAAGTGTGCTATTTGAGGTCAGACCAAGGTACGGAATTTACGAGTGGATACACCCTTGAATTTCTTGGAAGTCTAGGTGCTGAATTGCAACTAGCTTGTCCTGATACTCCTCAGCATAATGGTGCGAGTGAACGTTTCAATTTGACGATTCAAAAGAAGGTGAGAACGTATATGTGAGATGCAAAATTACCAGAACATCTGTTGGATTTAGCCTTATCGGCATCGGTTTACGCTTATAATTGTACTCCACATAAATCTAATAATATCATTACGCCCTTGGAGAAATTTGTCCCTGAGCATAGCTTTAATATTAATCAAATTAAAAGATTTGGATGTTTAGCCTATATTAAAGTACAACGTACAACAGGCCCAAAGTTCAGAGCTGAAAGAAGGCGAGTTAATTTAGTTGGTTATACTCCTTCAGGTTATCAACTCTTGAGACCAGAAGATGGTATATTCTACGAAAGTAGAGAGGTGTGATTCAATGAAAAATTAATAATAAATTTTCCATAATTAATAAAGATAAATATGGAAAAAATTCAATTAAGGACATGCGTCAGATTGAAAATAGTATAGTTAAAAATAAATGGTTTATTTGCAACAAGTCGAGGGTTTCTGAGACAGGATAGAGGGTGAAATTGTTTGCGAAGAAGGCTCAAAACACCTTATTGCCTAATCGCGAGCGGACTCAAAACACCCGCTAAAACCCCGGCGACTCGCTCAACTCACGAGCGCCAAAATAATTGAAGTTCAGCACACTTCAAACCCCCCATTAATCATATATATTACGCTCAAGATAGAGAACGGAGAGTTGTTATGATTAAAACACAAACACTTAATTTATAATAATAAAAATCATATATTATTCTAAAGAAAAAAATAGAAGACGAATACAAAGGTTAACAAATTAACTATTTAATAATTATCCGGCCGGATGTTGGTTACGCTAGGCCTGAAACACACTTATCATTCACATTCACTTATTAACTAAATATAATTAACGCATCTTATTCTACGTGACTCGCGAAAACTATAATAAACTAAATAAATAAACAACTGTTTAAACGGAGATTCGATAAGTTAATCTTTACGGTAAATAAACAAAGCGACTTAATGCAAAAAAGAAATATAAATTTCGTAATTGAACGCGACGCGCGCGACGGGCGGTGAATCAGCGGTCAGCTGTTCCGGCAGTTCTACTAGCAACGCTCACGCCGCGCGCTAGTCTCCTTAGAGAGGAGCTCGGCTCATTACACCGAGAGAACTAAATTCGACAGTCAAGTCGGCCGAATTTATAGTCCTGATTAGCGCGGAGAGCGGGAGAAAGCGGCTCCGGTGGGGAGACGCTCTGGCGGGGAGACGTCGTGACGTCAGAGGCGCGCGTAGTGGGAACGCTCGGGAGCGCACTTGCTCTCTCGCCGTCGGTCGCTTCGGAACGCAAGTATCTATAGGTATACGCGCGCGACGATTATAATATAATCGTTTCTCGGCGTAACGAAGCTATTTCTCGCCACACGAGAAATACCTTTGTTACATATTGAATTTGATAAAGGTGAGATAAGAAGGAAAAGAGGCAGGCCAAGCAAGGTTAACGCAAATAAAAACAAAGATAATGAAATGTCTAAAATTCCAGAAAGATCAATGACTGATACAATTCTTCTTCGCTTCTCGAATTTGGAAATTGGTGAGATTTCTAAGGCGAGTGTACAGTTTACATATCCTACGGAAGAAAATTTTGAAGGTGAGACAAAATGTATGAATGATGAAATCTTTCATGCATTTTTATGCGATATTAATTGTGAACCAAAGAATTATAAAGCCATGAATGCAAAAGAAAGATCTGAATGGCAAGTAGCTATTAACGAAGAATTAGCTTCTATGAAAAAGAATAATTTGTGGAAAATTGTAGATAGACCTTCAAGCTGGAAAATGGACAGAAAATCTGTGATTAACTTAAGGTGGGTGTTTAAACGTAAAACTGAAACAGATGGTAAGGTGAGATATAAAGCACGTCTCGTTATCAGAGGCTTTAAAGATATAACAAACTACGATTTAAATGAGACATATGCTCCTGTCTCAAGATTACCCTTGATTCATGCTGTTTTGGCCATCGTGAATAAATATAATTTAGAAATGCTTCAGTTGGATGTAAAGACGGCCTTTTTGAATGGTGAGATTCATGAAAATATATATATGGAGATTCCTGAAGGGGCGCATTCTCATGAGGATAGAAAATTGAAGGTGTGCAGAATTTTACGGACTGCGTATTAGTCCAAAAAGATGGTACGATAAGTTTGCTGAAGAAATTAAAAGCATAGGCTTGAAAAATTATTAATTCTACTATTATACGTAGACGATATTTTAATGGCAAGCAATGATAAAGATAAGTTAATTCAAGTTCAAAATACTTTGAGTAACAAATTCGAAACGAAAAGTTTAGGTGAGCCAAAAGAATTTTTGGGTATTCGTATAAGGCGAGATAGAGAAACTAAAACTATCAGACTAAACCAGGAGAATTACATTGATAAGAATTTGGAAAGATTTGGCTTCGCAGAATCAAAACCTAAAGGTACACCTATGGTAACCATACAGGTAACTAACAGGAAAAGAAAACTAAGAGAAACTGAACTTAACGAAGAAAATCTATCCAAAACAGAAACTATAGAAAATGCTCCATCTAGAGAGTATGTTGGAAGTCTCTTATATTTAACAGGTGCGACAAGGCCAGATATCTCATTTGCCGTAAATATACTAAGCAGACACCAACTGAATCCAACTGAAGAAGACTGGTTGATGGTGAAACGAATTTTTCGCTACTTAAAGGGGAGCAGAAGGTGTGATTTGAAATATACAGGTGAGATGAATGATATACAAGCTTACTCCGATGCAAGTTTTGCAGATTGCAAGAATTCCATAACCACATGTGGTTTCCTGATCAAGCTATTCGGAGATACTATAGATTGGCGAACGCACAAACAGACATACGCTTCATTATCTACCAGTCAAGCTGAATATGTAGAATTGTTACTCTCTATGATTTTATGGTGCGATAATAAAGCTGCAGGTGTAATGGCTGAAACTTCAGGTGGAAATAAACTTAGAAATATGATTGAAGTTAAAGAACATTTTATTAAAGAGTGCGTTAGTAGGAAATTGATAAAAATTAAATGGATAAAGTCTAAAGATCAACTAGCGGATATTTTTACGAAGCCATTGAAAAGGAAAGAATTAAAGAGAGAATAAACGTTTTGAATTATATAAACTTGTGTGATTATTCTGCGCCGCCTCCATCGTACTTTCCATCAATAACAAAAAGAAACATTTTTGGGGGAGGTGTGGATCTTATCCTTGACTCCGAAAAACCAAAAAAGGAACTTTCGGGGGTGTCACTGAGATGTGCGGACAGCCGAGCATTTGGAGTCTGGGCTCTCTCGAAACTTCAAATGGATGTCCGGCGTCCAAGACAACAGTGTCATTACCGACTGTTCCTTAGGAGGGAGAGGATGGGCCCGATATTACTTGCCGGATAAGCAATGAATGTCGGTTCCTGACTCTCTCACCGGGCTTTCTGACTCAGATTTTCCCCTCCTCAGAGGTTTTCCTTGAGTCACAGGACATGGAGTTCTGGGCAAATGTGGGAAGTCGGGGGGGTATTAGAGGGCTGTCGGCTCAAAAGTAGAGAGGAGAGGAGAGTACATTGGGCTACATGGGCGATGGGGTTGGCGCTGTCCTCTCATCGTCCCGGGGGGGGTGGTTAGTGCCGTGTCCTTCCCCCACTCGGTAGATGTAGGTGACCTAATAAAGAGATCGTCAGATAGCGCTGGACGAAGTGGCGGCGCAAAAGCCTTAAAAAAAAAATCTATTTAATAATTTAATTCTTAATCTAAATTTAACTTTTCTTTATACCAAACTTCATTTATCTCCTCAATATCATAAAAATTATCTTACTTTTATTTATTTATTTTTTTTTTGTTATAAGATAAATAATTTTCAATTTCCTTAATATAACTTTCTGCATCTTCTTTCCTATTCAAAAACATTTTTTCGTTCAGATTTATTTGTTCATTATCTCTCGATATATTTGTTTTTATTACATCATACAAATATGAATTTCTAATAGTATTTTCATTTTTTATAATGGCATAATTTCGTACAGATTGTAATTTTAAAATGTCAAATTAAGGGGATGTCAAACCCTCCCGTAGGGATCTGCATTAACGGCATAAACATTTTATTTATTATTTTAAAATCGTAACCATTTTTTAAAATTCGGCCAACGTACTGCCCTCAGCAATTGTGTGAGAAAACTTTAAAAAAATTGCAGCCAATTATATATACAAAAGACTTCAGGAAATTGTTTGAAAACTTTTCATTCATAGTAGTAGTAATTTTTTTACAGTTTTCTTGTGTAATTACGGAGGGCAATACGTTGGCAAATTTCGAAAAATGATTCTGCTTTTTAAATAATAAATAAAATGCTTATGCCGATAATGCAGATCCCTACGGGAGGGTTTGACATCCCATTAATTCATATTATTTGCTCCCTCTTTAATTTGCTGCGTTTCTTGAATATACATTGGTTCTACTTTATTTATTTTATCAGATTATAATATTTTTATCTTCTTTTTTTCTTTTTTTGTGCAATGTGGGGAATGAAAACCGTTTTTTGTTCGTTTATATGTTTCTTTTTAACGATAAATTTTCGACAAATTTATTTTTAACATTTTCAATGATAGGATTGAGATACTTAAATGAAACAAAAAGTAGTTTAAAGAGCACAAAAATACCTATGTTTAAAAAAAAGTATTTCCATTAGCTGTCACGGTTATTTTTTTTATAATAACGAGTATTTTTTAAAGAAGCTCATTTCTCTTAAACTGCACGGTCAAATTTTATATTTTTGAAATGCTTTGAAAAATATCATGGTAATGTAGAATATAGATATTGCAACGGGGAGGAAATTTGGGGTTTAATTCCCTCCGCGCGTGTACGTAATGCGGTGCGCCCGAGCACCTAACTTACCCGGGGCACCGACGACAAGTGCGTCACAGCAGACTCGTAGCACGAGTTGCTGCGGCCCGCTGCAACGCGAGAGCGCACACGCTCTCGCTTTTCCTGGAGCGTATAACCGGATGCTGCTCAGCTGATCGGCCCCTACTGGTCGAAGCAATGACCAGCAGCAGCACTACGGAGAGTGGTGGTATCAGGGATTTAGGCTAGGCGAAGGTGACGAAAATAACGAATTCGCCGCGCGCTCACACGCATATGCCTAAATGCGTAAACACCCGGAGACAAACGCTGCGCGCTTGCCCTCGACCTTCCGCGCCCGCGAGACTGTACGCGGCGCACTAAAGTGCCCGCACCCTCAGAAAAAAACCGCTTATCAGGGCTACATGATCTAAAAAATCCGCTCGCGCAACCTCCTCGTGGTGTACATCGGGTTATGCTAATGCCGACGGTCACATTGTCAATGCAATATACATGTTTCATCATGTGCAGTAAAGTTATTTAGCTAAAATTCTCATCATGCTTAGTAAAATAAGCTCACTGACGTTTATGAATGTCATTTTTCTTCTCTTTTTTTCTGCGCTTACTCAATTTCACTATAAAATGAAATTAATTCAACGACCACAAAAAGTTACAGGTTTAGTGCTTTTCTCCGCTTAAACGGTTATTTAATAATTTGACCTTAAAGTGACTTTGACCTTGACGTCATGGGGTCAAACAGATGCCGGATTCGAATTCGGAGACCCCAAAAACCTACAGGTATTGTATTTTTCTCCGCTTCAACGGTTATTTACCAATTTGAGCTTCAAATGACCTTGACCATGACGTGATGGGGGTCAAACAGATGCCGCATTCGGATTCAGCAGGTCAAAATACTATAGGGTATAAAGGTCTCATCCTCAGGTCAGAGTTTTTTTTTTGTGTGGCTGTGTAATTAAGGCTGCTTTTTTCTTATTTATGTGTTATGGGGCTATGGGACATATAGCCACTTTTCTCAGTTATTTACGTGAAAAAAAAGTTTCAAATTAAAAATTATATTAATATTATATACATATAGATTTCTCGAGAACGGCTTTTTGTATTGACTGGAAATTTACAGGATTTATAGTTTGTATCATAGTTAACACTAGTATAAAATTTGATAAATATACAGTGACTATTTTTAAAGAAATTCAGTTTATTAAGTATGGTGTATTTTTTCGCATTTTAATGTATAGATAGTAATTAAAATAGTATATCACATAAAAAAAAAAATTGTGATTGAACGTACACTTTACAATAGTAAATTTCGGTATTAGCGTGAGAAATGTGCGAGAAAGATGATCACGCGATTCCGGGAATCACTTCTCGCACCAGTGTCGATCGAAATTTTTCAGTACAGCGTGTGCAAGGCACAATTCAGACAAAAAACGATAGTTTGAAGAAGATATTTTATTTTATAATTAGAAATGAATATAAATAAATTTCAATGAAAAAGATTATTTTATTATTAAATTAAAAAAATGAAATCTAAAATTAATTTGGAGGAAGCTACGTGCAATCTATTGGCAGCACTTTTTCACTATGATTATCATATTACGTGCTTATTACACAATTGTCACATGAAAATCACATGAAGATCACCTGACTATCACGTGATTCTCACCGCAAAATCCCGCATGATTCTCACACGATTCTCACATGATTCTCATATGATTCCCATATGATTCTCATATAAGTTAAACGGCAACAGTTTTACAAACGATGTCATACTTCAATAATAGCAACTAACAACCGCTTGTTCATGGTCTTCAAGTAGTAATAAATACGAATTTTTACCACAAGTCCCTGTTGTATATGTTCACGTTCGTGAAGGCTGTTAAACTGTTTGTTTTAAATAATTTAATCAATTTAAAATAACTAGCAAACCAAAGACAAAAGTTATGAATATGTTATGATATAACTATACTATTGTAGGCGATGTCCAGACATCCAAGGGTATCTTGGAATCAACGGAACTCGGCTAGGAGGAAGCATACCAAGAGCATCTCCGATGCGCAAAAATTAAGCAATGGTGCTATAGACGATGTCCTGGTGTCCAGGGGCACTCTGGGATGGACAGGACATCGTCTAGGACGAAGCCGATCTAGAGCATCTCCGATACGTAAAATATCGGGCAATGGTCCTTTAGACGATGTCCAGGTATCCAGGGACACCCACGAGACCATCGTCTGGAAGGAAGCCCATCAAGAGCATCTCCGATACGCAAAATATCGGGTGATGCTCCTGCAGACGATGTCCAGGTATCCATGGACGTCACTGAAGCATAAAAAAACAACAAATGCTCCTGTACACGATGAGTAGGTGTTCTAAGAGTAGCCTGGTATCAACGGGACATCGTCTAGGAGGAAGCCCACCAAGAGCATCTCCGATGCGCAAAAAACCGGAAGGTGCTACTGTCAATATGCCTCACAAAAATGTCTTACAAAAAAAAGATACGAAAAATTCACTGAAAAAGTTTTCTTAGTGCTTAAAATCTAAACTTTAATATAATATAAGATTTTAGCTGAGTTTCCAATTCTCATTTCATAATGTCTCGCGATAACTTGCGTTTGTGTCGCGAGTTTTTTTTTTTTTTGTTTTATTTCGGTGTTTATTTCATGTACAGTTTCGCATTTAACCGTTCGCTTGAGTCTCGGATTAAGACGTGGGTGTATAATAGCATTTTTTTATCATTAATAGGATTATGATAAATTAATACAGGGTGAGGAAAAGATATGGAAACCCCTGAATTTACGAGGATTAATAGTATAAACAAAATAAAGGTCGCTAGGTAACTTTCAACGAGGAATCCAACTTTATTTTCTTAAATGGAAGCCCCTTTTTTTATTTCTAAATACCTTAGACCTAGACCAATACCGAAACGTAAAATTTTCCGCTCTTTTCAATTCCGGCCTAAAAAATAGGCGTTAATACACGATAATTGCACATATTTTCTTCTTTCATTTTCTTTTCGATTTTATGAAACTGCGTTGTGATATATTTTCCCACATACGTATCATATCTGGACCTTTACCTAATAATTTCCCATAAATGACTCCAAAACTGGGAAATGCAAGGGCAGTGTTATAGAATCTGATACGTTTTCGAAAATTTTTACTTACGGTTCAATTTCCAGAAGCTAATTTTTCGATTTCTTTTCGATAATCTGTGTCTCTTGGTAATTTGATTTTACCATGATGACATCAGTTTATAAATTGTTCTTTTTTCATGATAATTTTTCTTTTGTATTGAGATAATGTGTTTATTTTTTTTATAATATTGTTTATCATGTTGTTTTTTGAAATTTTCTTTCTTTCTGGTGATATTATTTTTTCATTAATACTTTCATTTTTTGTTTTATTCATAAAATTTTTTTTTGTATGGAGATAATTAATTTATTTTTTTCATAATATTGTTTATTACGTTGTTTTTTTTTGACATTTTCTTGCTTTCTGACGTTATTGATTTTGTAATTTTTCTTCATAGATATTCGTCTCTATTGAAAAGGAAAAACGTTATTTTGTTTCGAATTTTTGTGACGTAATAAAAGTACGTGATTTGGTACGCAACCAAGCGTTCGAATTAGTGTGGTATTTTTGATACGTAATTTTTTTCAAATAAGGACCTGGTCAAGGCTGTGATTACAGCGATCAAGGAAAAACAGGAAGGGGCAGAGAAATCGAAGCCCCCCCCCCGCGAAGAACGGTGCTCAGGGACCAGCAAAGGACCAGCCAAAAGGACCGGCTGACCAAAATAAGGTGAACGGGGGGCAGGGCCAAGGAAAGGCCCCAAACCGAGTACCGTTACGATGTTGGGGATGCCAGAAATTCGGCGTCAGAAAGGCGGAATGTCCCGATTGCTCGCCGGGAAACGAGCAGAAGGGGAGATAGAAGTAATGTCTGTTCCCCCACGGACGAAGACGCTATCCAGGTGGCGTCTGACGGAGAAGTCGTCCGGAATAGCGATGCCAGAAAGTCGGAGACTCTTGCAGAAGGGACGTAAACCTGGAGGTACGGTGGTGGTTGCAGGTGGAAGTGGAAGGTTTCCACTTCCGTGCACTATATAACACATGCGCATATCGATCACCGTAATGGGCCCGATCGCTTTGCAGCTCGCGAGTGCATGCAATCGATCACTCATGCCGAGTGAACACTCGGGCGTGAGACTCGCAGATGGTAGAACGAGCACCATTGTGGGCTGTCTGTACCTACCATTTACGGTGGGAGGAGTGCAAAGGGAAATAAAGGCGTCCGTTATTCCCGCACTTGACGCGGATTGCTATCTAGGCACGAATTTTATGAGAGAATTCGGCTCAGTACACGACCCGCTCACGAGTCAATTGAATTTCAAGGGCTCAAACGTCAAGGTCGATCTCCAGTTAGCAGCTGTAACGGAGACCGATAGCAGTCCGTTGGGTTCTGTGGAACTTGATATAGTTACCCCAGAACAGAGAAAACAGGTCGAAGAACTTGTTAAGAGGGAAGTTGGCGAAGGGCCAACTTCCCTCGAATGCACAACATGGATACAACATATGATTGACATTGACGATGCTCGCCCTGTCAAACAAAAATATTATCCATACTCGCCGGCAATAGAGGCAGATACGTAGACTCCTGCGGCGGGCATTATCGAACCATCTACCAGCTTGTGGTCAAGCCCGGTAGTTATGTTATAGTTATAGTTATAGTTATAGTGAAAGTTATGTTATAGTTATAGTGAAAAAGCCCGGCGAAAAATATCGAATGTGCATTGATTTCCGCAAAATAAATGCACTGAAGAGGGCAGCAAGAGGCTGTCGGCTTCGGCAAAAAGGCGAAGTTCATAACGAACCTGGATATGATTGATGCATATCACAGGTGCCATTAGATGAACATTCAAGGCCGATAACGTCTTTCTCCGTACCAGGAATGGGACAATTCCAGTTCATGAGCTAGCCTTTCGGTCTGGATGGATGACCTTCCAAAGCCTGATGGACATGGTGGTCACCCCAGAGTGTGATGACTTCGCGTTCTCGTACCTGGATGACTTGTGCATTATATCCGAGACATTCGATGAGCATCTCGAACACTTGAAGATTATCTTGGGTCACCTTCGAGAGGCGGGCCTAATGATACATCAAGAAAAGAGCCACTTCTGCCAAAGCGAAGTACGGTATCTGGGCGTGTTGCTGAAAGAGGACGGCTTCCGCCCCGATAGCTAAAGCCGCATAACAGTATTACTGGCCTCACAGGGATGTAAGCGTAGCAAAATATGTGAAACAATGCCAGATCTGCCAGCAAGGGGTTTGAATATATCCTGGTGTTCCCGGATTTATTCACGAGGTGGGTAATCACGAGGAAGTAATTCCGCCCGGCGCGCCACGGGCAAAGAGATACTCGTAGAGTTTATGAGAGGCATATGTCTCCGGCTTGGAACTCCCGAGGTTTTCCTTTCCGATAACGGGGTATAATTTAAGAACCGATTGATCGACGGTTTCTTGAACGAACGAGGGATTCGCCACGACACGAATCTCCCGCATTTTCCGCAGGCTAATCCCATCGAGCGGGTTAACCGAACGATTAAACAGATGATCGTTGCTTTCATACAAGATGAGACCGATCACTGGGACGAACATCTCGAGGATGTCATCTATGCCTTCAACAACTCGAAGAGCAGCGCCACGGGAATGAGTTTGACAGCAGACTAACGCTGCACAAGAACAGTGAGAGGAAAAAGCGCTAGGTAAATGGGCCAAGCGTCTAAAGCATCTGTCGGAGGTACTAGAGATAGCCAAAGAAAACTCCGGTAGAGAAAAAGATCGGCAGGCCCGTTATTACAATGCGGACCGCCGAGAAGTAGAATTCCGAGTAGATAAGTTGGTGTGGAAAAGGAAAAAAGTCCTATCTAACGCAGTGAAGGGGGTAGCAGGTAAACTAGCTCCAAAATTCGCCGGGCCGTACCAGATAGCGGTGATCCTCGGCACAAATACATACAAGTTGAGAGACTCGCTAGGACGTACGGTAACACCAGTGTATACTGAACAGTTTAAGTCGTACGTCCCAGAAGAAGAAGGACCTGGGGACACTTTAAACGAAGAAGAATCCAAAAATTCCCCAGAAGAAAGCGAAATAATAAATCTGCCTGCGGACTGGCAACAGTTCCGGCCGAAGAAGACGACGACGGAGTCGACGCTCAACCTCCGGGGGAAGGCGGACGTCGTGTGTCGCTACCCACGACTTGATCAGCGTGCGCTGATGATGAATCAAGTCCGGAAGATGCCAGCGGGCAAGCGATATCGACGGAGAGCGCTCGCCAACCGGAATGAAAGCGAAGAAACCGCGTGAGCGACCTAGAAAGACAGCCTATATCGTTCAGCGGGAAGAAACCCGGGTGTCCGCCGGTTTCGGTTATGGATCTGGAGATGGTGCCGTTAGCGTTATCTCTGCGTAAAACGTGTGCGCAACGTCAAGCGGTGAGCCAGAATTAAGCTGCTTCTTTTCTTTGTTGTCTCTTTCCTCTAGGATCATCAAATGGATCAAGACGCGGCTAGGGCCTGCTTGGCCTACCTGCGCAAACTGGGGGACCAGGAGGGGGTCGTCTTTTTCATTTGTGAGAGAATGGCCTCCCTGGACCCCAGTGTAGACAGCGAGGTAGCGTGGGGCGCTGTCATGTCGGCGGAGGAGGTGCTCAACCTCACGGTCCCACCAGCCGAGGGGGGCAGCCAGTAGGTTGTCCCCGCTGCAACACCATCGGCGTGGGGACAGGAGTCCCTCGTGCCCGGAGAGGGGGAAGGCGCCTTCCCATTCAGGTAACGGCCACCTCGTCGTCTCAAGATCGCCGCTGCGATTCACGATGGCAGCGAGGAGATGGCAGTGGGGGAGGAAGCAAGAGCTCACGACGTCTTTCACGATCCACCAACAAAGGAGCTCCATTCTCCGCCGAAAGAAGAAGAAGCGGTCGGGGGTCTTTTGAATATTAAATTCTTGCATCAACTTTTATCGCCTTTGCCTAGCCCAAGTCCCGGATACCGCCACTCTACCAATTGCTACTGCTGGTCATTGCATCGATCAGCAGAAACGAATTAGCGGAGCGGAGCCGCACAGTGGGGTAAAACATAAGGCGCGTGGACAAATTACCTTTTAGAACGAACCACTGAGCGGATTTGAAATTTTCTTTTTGCAAAATACTCTTGAAGTAATTTTTAATCGATCTCTCGAGCAATATTTTTAAATTTGAAAATCCCCTGTTACCTGATAAAGAGTAGATGTCGTTAAAAATGAAAAAATTGACGTTTTTTTTTTCATTTTTCCCAGCTTTTGGTTACTTATGACAATTTTAAACGTTAAAATAATGATATACTCTTATTCTAGAGACAAAAATACGTCGATTCCTGTAGTTCGTAATTTTTGATTCCTCGTTGAGGAACTGTTGTTGTCGTGATGAAAAAAGTTTTGAGATAACACGATAGAAGTTTGTTTTGAACATTTTTCAGTTGAATTATGCTATTTTTATAAAATGTTTGTTGTTTTATGTACGTGCATGCGTACGTGCGTGCAAGTGTATTTGTTGTTTTTTTAATGTTTGTTTTTGATATTAGTTTTTTTATTTGTAAGGGTGCAAAAGAAATTTGACGAAGATTTATCAATTATTTTCTTTTATTTTTTGAAATCGTGATTTTTGAGAATGTGTTTTTTTTTTATTTGTTCAAGTATAATTAACATAATTTCTATGCGTCATATAAGTATCAGAATAATCACATTTCGAAAAGTGGCTTTTTTGTGAATATCTTTTAATCCAGGTAAGATAAATCAGTAAATTTTAAACAAGTTTTCGTAATGAAAATATCTATCATAATCAATAATATATCAATAGAAATAATATCAAAAACAAACATTAAAAAAACAACAAACACACTTGCACGCACGTACGCATGCACGTACATAAAACAACAAACATTTTATAAAAATAGCATAATTCAACTGAAAAA
>JAXIUT010036791.1:0-13532 GCA_035586675.1 Eurytoma californica | reverse complement strand
TTTTTTTTTACTATTACAAAGCTTCCTCAAGGAGGAAGCAAAAAGAAATTAAAAATTAAGATATAAATTCTATTGGCGATTTGTAGATGAAATTTGTTGATGAATAATACTTGTTAAAAATAATATATAAAATATTTAGGAATAAATAAAAAGACATTCCAAAGGTTGTGTAAGTTACGTTAACAAATTTAATCTGCAAATCGCCGATAGAATCTATATCTTCAAATGTCACAGTACCTTCAAATTCGAAATTTTCTCAACATTTCAAAGAATTAAAAATATTTTATTCAAACACAAATTTACATAAATTATATATGAATTACACTAATCGCATCAGTCTCAACAAACTGTAGCAAATACTTAATCAGTTTGAATATTCTTCAGAAGGCACTTTGAGGAATCACCCAGAGCCCCGCGAAAGTAACAAAATAATTTCAAATCCCGCGGAAGCACGCGAAATTACGCGATCGTCTGACGCTTGTCAAAAGCAGAGTTGGAAAAGTATCGTTATAAGCCGGCGGAGGATCGCGGCGGGCTCAAGGAGAACGAGAGAAGCAGCGTCGGGGGAGGGCGAAGAAAAAAGCGCTGATTCCGCGCCGCGAGTCCGCGAAACCCAGCCGAGCGCGCCGCGGGAAAAACAAAAGGGGCGGGTGGCGGGTAGGGGGGAAGACCGAGGAGAGAGAGAGAGATAAGCGCTGAGCCCCGAGGCTGAGACGTCACCGGCCGAAATAAGTTCCGCTAAGAAGCATAATGCAGACCGCCCGAGATAAACCCGGTGCGACGGTGCGTAGATTAATGAGTAGCGTTAAAATTTGTCCCGCCGGCTTTACGGCGCCGGTCGCTTTATTACGGCCTCGCGAGGTATTGGCGAGAGTAAGTTACGTCGTGAGAATGGGAGTTACGGAGGGGAAACCTTAATGTAATCCATGTTATTTCTTAATCGCACTGAGAAAACATTCTAGTAAAAATTACTATCCTGTCTAGAAAAGTGGCCACAGACTGTCATGTAGTGCAAAAATTACCATATTGTACTGTAAATTTTACTAGAATTATTGGAAATTTTACCATAATTCTAGTAAAATATATAATATTTTCCAGTAAAATTTACAATACGTGATGGTAATTTTTCCACTACATAACAGGCTGTGGCCACTTTTCTACACAGGATAATAATTTTTACTAGAATTTTTATTTCAGTGCGTGATCGATTGATAAATCGATTTGTCTAATCGCAATTACTAAAAAATGTTTTAAATTACGATTCTTAAATAAGGAAAATGATTTGTCTAAATGCAATGACTAAACATTCTTTTTAAATTACAATTCTTAAATAAGAAATTACTACGGAATAAAAGTTATCTAAAATTTAATAATTTTAAAGTTTTCTGGTACAAAAATTGCATCTTTTCTACTCATGAAATAACTCATAAGCTTGAATTCTAAGCAGGTAAATCGGAATACTCCTATGAAGCTACTGAAACTGAAAATAATTTAAAATTAATGGAATATCACTTTTTTCCAGTAAATAAAAAATATGGAATTTCATGCAATATAATGGAAATAAAGAATGACAAGCCAATTATAGTTGTTCAAAATAAATTACGAAGCATAATAGTATTAGTTGTACCGTTACGTTATTTAGTACCTGTTACATACCACGATGTGATTTTTATCTCATGCTATCCTCTAAATCAAAAGAATCCCACTAATTAAATTATTGGGATACTTTTAACTTGTAATCTATCACTACATACATCAATTTTCGATCACTAATTCAGAAACAGAGAGTATAGAATAAACATTCGCGAATATAAATTATAATTTATATATTCTTGAGAAATATTAAGAGATTAAATTGAAACATTATCTTTGAAAGTTTAAAAAAAAAATGCCAACAATATTCAAACTTTTGCAATTTATTTACAGGTAGAAACTTTTCTTTAGAACTACACAACTAAAAGATGAGAAAAAATACATATTTCAGCAAGCAAGAAAATTCAAAATTCGAATTGTCCGAACAGACATTCTAAATTATCTTGAAGAAATATTTACTCTACAAAGTTTGCGTGAACCAATTACAAAACTTGACCCTATTATAATATGCCCGATTTTAACCTTCTAAAAAAATCCCTCCCTTACAGTGAGACACTCGTACCTAATAAACCTAAGGAAACCCCTTCATCGCGTTCATTAAATCCTTTAGCAGCCCTCAAACTTGAAAATACCTCTCCGAAGCTCAGCCCTCCAGCCGATCGCCGAGCTCAAATGAATCCGGCGCCGACTGCATTTTTGTATTCCCGTCGCGCGCGTCGCTCCGCTCGATACCGCGGCCCCGGGACGAGCGACAACCGTGAAACCGAAACGGAGCGCCGCGGGAAGATGAGGGGGAGGCGCAGCGTTCGCCCGCGCGACGAGAAAACAAAAGTGAGTCGCGCGGCTGCGGGAGGAGCGGGACGAGCGAAGCCTCAAGGAGGAGGGTAAGTTTTCGCAGTCGCATAGCTTGGAAATGGATTTTCCTCGCGGGAAAGTTGGCCGCTCGCCTCTCCCTTTCGCCTGTACAGGCTCTTTCAAAAGCAGACACCTGTCAGCAACTCGACGACTGCTCCTCCCCCCCGCCGGCGACAATTTCGCGAGCGTCTGCGGGGCGACGCTTTCGCGGGGGATGGAAAAGAGGAGATTCTTTAAATTCCCGCGCCTCGCTTCTTCTCTCGCCTTCTTCTTTTTTTTCGACCAATTTTACTCCCCCTGTACCCCCGCCGCAGCCTCCATCCCGCGCGACGG
Organism: Eurytoma californica; assembly: GCA_035586675.1. NCBI lineage: Eukaryota > Metazoa > Arthropoda > Insecta > Hymenoptera > Eurytomidae > Eurytoma > Eurytoma californica. The sequence continues at coordinate 10,751 of JAXIUT010036791.1, read as the reverse complement.
CACTTTTCCTCGAGTTCGACGTCTATACCGAGGAGCACCCCGCTGCTCTCTTGCTCGATTTTCCGACTTATTTATGTATGGGGCTTCTACTATAGTTTAGGAGTGTATTTTGCGAATTGAGAGCTCGCTCCGTTGCGGTATTTCAATGCCGCTCTCCAAAAGTTGTTAAGACGCTCGCGCTGCCGGAGTCTCGAGGAGTTCGAGTCGACGTTCAATCAGTATTAAACATTGAATTAAGCTAACTGCAAAATTTATTTTTAAGGCCCTTTAATATATTTGTATCTTTAATTGTTTATTTGGGACGATAAAATAAATGGAAGTTGGTTTGAGAAAAAAAAATGTACATTTAATAGAATATCTTTTTATTTCTAATTTTTTTTATTTATTTGAAGCAGATAAATTGCATAGTAAATCCAGAATAAAGTAAACAGGTACTTTTGCGTAAGCTGGCTTTTATGCAGAAAAAGAGCTTTGTGAACTACCTGAAATTAAAAAAATAAACAAATAACGGTGAACAATTTACGTCACAATCTTAAATATGAATCTGACCTAATTTTGGAAATTTTAATTATAAATGAATATTAGAGGATTTTTTCAAACTAAATTTTTTTAAATATATTTATATAATAATCTGTAATATTAAAAATGCATTATTATTTGTTACAGTGAATATTTTAATTTAAGTAATAATACTTATGTATAATTTCTTACTACCAAAATATGAAAACTTAAAATTATTATTAAGCCAATGGGATCTACACTTTTAGTACCTACTTAATCCTATGATATTTTTAAAGATTAATTTCAGCAAATGAAAAGATTTTACTTTAAATTTAAAAATGTATAACTCGTTAAAATAGACAGGCTGATTTTTCTGCAATTACTTGTATTTCAACATTAAAAAGTACCACTCAAAAATTAAAATAAATTTTTTAACAATTCATTAATTCCTCTCGCGTAAAAATATTCTTTTAGACGCGAGACCTAGTGAATAATCTATTACATTACGATCTTATTATAATAAATTCCTAATCTAATCTAATTAAATCCACTTTCTCTCTCAATGAATAAAAACTCAAAAGCAAATTTCCGTAAATTCGCCACCTCATCACCCGCGAATTCACCTTGACCCCGCGGCCTCTTCTCTCCTCGAGCGCCGGCGCAACAACGACGCGGCTCGAAACTGCTTTGCGCGAGTCGCGATATTCGCCTGGGTGATTCGTCGAAAAGCCCCTCACCCGGTATATACGGGACCTCGCTCTCATTACCAGATTTCGCTTAATACCCCCCCTCGGGTTGCCCGTGCGCGCTCCTTTACCCCCATCGTCGCCGGCGCGTCAACCGCTCGGCTCCCCGCGAGAGACGAACTCTCGGGTTGCGCTGCACAAAGAGTCCCGGAGAACTGCGGGGATATGTTAATTTTCCGGTAGGCCGGCGTTCCTTCCAGCAGGCGCCCACCCCCTGCGAGTGCGCGCCGGCTTCGCGCACGACTAGGCTGCGAATTTTCCAAGATTTTATTTCAGATCCCCGAGCGCGACGCGCGCTCATCCTTTCTAATGCTCCTGGCTATCCCTCGTATCTCTTCTTTTTTTTTTGCATTCTTTTCTTCTTTTGCTCGCGTGTACGGGTATTGCGGTGCTCGTTGCTTTTCTATTGTCAGTGCAAGCTCTAGGATTTTTTTTTCTACCTTCGTTTTGTTGCGCCGTGGCTTTCTGTTTAATTTAACGTCCGTTGGGAAGGAACGTGTGCTATTTGAAAATTATAAAATGAACGCTGGGAAATGCCTCGTGACAGTTGCCTAACTGATCTTGTGCTTGAGGAAGGATTTTTATGAATTGCATTTGTGAAAGGTTTTAAGATCCTCGTATCCAGAGTTACGAAAGTCTGTTTTAAAATTGTACTCACACAAAAAAATTATCAACAATTCTATAAAATACAGTTGATATTCGACAAAGTTTCTTTATAGCTACGTTTCGATAGATCTCTATATATAGGTACAAAAAAATTCCATGATATCCGTCTGACAGAGTATTGAAAAATAATACCTATATTTTCAATTTATTGTTTACTAATGAAAATATCGCAAGTTGAAATTATAGATGACGTCACGATTTTAAATGATAATAAATATTTGTCTATAAACATTAAACAGAAAAAAAATATGTATCGATTATTTCTCAATACTCTATCAGACGGATATAATAGAATCTAAAAAAAACCGTTTATATAGCTAGCCCTATTAACATTAATTCTCATGATAATGGCATAATGAAATAAATATTTCATATAATTAATTTACTGATTATTTCAATTTTTCATAATTCTTTGAGATCTTTTATGAGTAACAATAAATAGAAGTAACACTAAAGAACTGTCAAAACATTAAAATACAGCAATTTATATTGCAATATGACTACTGCAGCTATATAATACATACCATTATTGATGCAAAAAAATTTCGGTTTTTGTCGAATTAGAGTTAGTTTCTAGAATAACATTGATATTACCATAAAGTACTCATATCGATCTATCTATTGTACCTACATCCACTCCTATAACTGCAGCAGCTATGTCACTTGTTCACATATAAGTGTATCAAATTGACACAGCAAATATCATGACAGATTTTAAACGTGACTAGAATGTTTCGAGCTTCGTATAAATAGGGTAGGATTCGCAGCGACACCCAAAAGCACACCTACTAACTAAACTAAATATTGCCATATCAAAGTCAAACTTTTTTTTCGCTGCAGCGCAGAAAAATAAAAGGTGCAAAAGTATCCGCGAAAAATTCTTCCAACATTCTCTCTTCACTTTAAATCCGAGTTATAATTGTTTCCGCATCGGCTATTTAAATCCGTCACTCTGATAAATGAGAAAAATCATGACAAAGCGCCTATCATCCGCAGTCGCTGGCGCCGAGCGTCAGCTCCTAGCATTTTTATACCGGAGCGACGTGCGCACAACCCGTCCTATTTTTTTTCCCTCCCAAAGTCGGGTTAAATCAAGATATATTTTTCGAAAATTAAACGTCCGCTTAGAAGCTGGAGAGATCTGAATTTGAAATGGGGACGCGGAGAGCAGCCCGGAGAGAGAGGGAAAGAGGCGCAGAGGACGAAGCTCGACGGGCCCTTAATGAAGTTGCAGATGGATTCTGCCCACTCGTTCTTGACTAAATGCCAGCGTATTTAAACGAGACGCGCGCGCTGACGTGCGGTTAGTGTCTAAATACTCCGAATCAAGATGTGCATCCGGGATGCAAGCCGGGCTATTTTTGTCCCGGGAGCTCCGCTCGGCTGGTCGCCGGGTATTAAAGACCGCGGCGCAGGACGCCCGACTACTTTCAAAGGGAATTGAGTATGAAAACTAATTAAAATTTTGTTTAAGCGCGAGCCGGGGAGGAAGAAAGAAGCGAGCTTTGAGAGCCGAGTCTTTTAGCCCGAGCTTATGTATTTTAATTAATTTTTTTTAATAAATTGTCCTCGGGAAAATAAACGCCGGCCCTTTTTAAGCGTTCCGCTGTATTTCATTGCGCTTTGCTTTAAACGGCACGCGGCGAGAAGGGATTTTTTAAATTGCACACCTTCGCGCTGTTGACCTACAACGTAAAATTTCAGTGTTACGAGGGCGACATTTCCAGATTTTTTAAAGGAAGCTATTTCTATTTTTTAGAATTGCCGAAAATTACTTTAAGCTGAAACTTATAATGTTATACGTGCCACTTGCATTATTTAAATTTTCAGTAATTATAAAACTTATTTAAGGTAGTTTGGACGTAATTTTTTTATAAAAAATCGCAACGAAAATCAATCAATAAAATCTAAAGAAAATCATTAGCTTCCATGAATGAAGAATACAGTAATAGTCTTTGATTCTTAGGAATCTATTAGTTTAATAAAAACAAAATATTGACGACTTAAATTAATAGAAGGAAGTGAAAGTGAGATGTTGTCGCACCGTCTAAACCAATGAATTTTTTGGTTTCTCTATTTTTTTATTTAAAACTTTTATTTAAAAATTTCGCATTATAAGTAAAATATTATATTAAGAGAACAGTTTCTACAAAAAATTTTAAATTTAGAGGATTCCATTCAATTTTAAAATAAACCATCATATGGTAAGAAACATAAATTGGACATTCAAAACATGCATACATTTTTAAAGTGGATCTCAAAATTTTACTTTATGGAAAAAAAATATCACAATATATTTAAAATAAATTTTTTTGTTTCGCTATTTGAGGGACAATTTCGCAGTTTATTATTTTTATCATCGAATTATTATTGAAGCTACAATTATTTAAAAAGATAAGCAGCAATGAGTTCAATAAACACATGCCCCCGCAGTGCCACTCATTTGATACGATATCAAAAGCCGAACAATTAAAAAAAATGAGCTTCTGTATAGTAACTGTTGATTTAACTACTGGCGAAACTACTGGTGAAACACTAGCGAACAACTGGTGAAAACTACTGGTTTTTCAATAATTTTTTTAACTAATATTAGCGTAACTACTACCAAAGACTTTTTTCATCTTCGACTGTTTCCAGTAGTTACTCCAACCGCACCAAAAGAACTATTGAAAAACTAGTAGTTTCACCAGTAGTACACAGCAGTTATACTAGCAGTTATACCAGCAGTTACCAGTTTCCTTTCGTAAAGAAAACCACCTTAAATTAGTTACAAATTATCATATAAACAAAATAAAAGAAAATTCACATAAGTTTTTTCATCTCGTTTCGCTCGCTAAGTAAATTTAATAAAAAACAAACACTCAGGAAGAAAGTTTTCAATCAAACGCAATCGATCCCCCTCGTTCCGGGCAAACCGCGCGTCGAATTTTTTGCCCTCTATCCGATCGTCACGGCGCCGCAGCTAAAAAAATTCCAACTCTCTCTCTCTCTCTCTCTCTCTCTCTCTCTGTCTCTCTCTCTCTCTGTCTCTCTCTCGTCCGAGAAGTGAAAACGAAATTTTGGAAACGCGGCTTTGAGGCCGCTTCCGCCGCCGGAGCAATTAACAGTCCGGGCTGTTTGGCCCCGTGGCCTCGCATCCTCTTCCACGCCAGGACGAAAAATTGACACCCAAAAAAACGAGAGAGAGAGAGAGAGAGAGAAAACGAGGCAGAAGTATACTATAGAGGGGGGGGGGGCGGATGGAGTCCGGGGTCGCGTTACGACCGCAGCCGCGGCTCCTCGTGTCTCCGCGGGACAGGCAGTTTTATGAGAAAATTTGATTGCGACTTTCAAAGGCCCGCCACCGGCCGGGCCGCGGTTTCGAAATAACGGCGCGCCGGGGCAGCGTTTATATTGTCACGGCGGCCGGGCGGGGGGAGGGGGTAGTCGAGGGGCGGCCAAACGACGCGTGGGTGGGGTCGCGTTTTTGAGGTCGCCGGAGGCTCGGTGTACACGCCGTGGGTGCGCGCGGCCCTCGCAAATGTAAAGTGTAATCGCGCGGTTTCGCGCGCTCGCGCGCTCACGCAAATTCGTTAACTCGCCCGCCGCGTCTGCCCCCGATACTTTTATTTACTCCTTTCGATCCCTTTATTGCTGCGTTTTCCTTTGACGCGACGCGCGCGTCGCGCCGCCTCCTCGCCCGCTGCGGCTTTTGCCCGCTTGGCTTATAGCGCCATCCCCGCGCCGTGTATATTGACTTCGGAAAATTACACCAGGCCTTTTTTGATAAATGCACTTTTGGTTTATTGTTCTTTGTGGATAGTGGAATCGCGATGATGTTTTTAGCAAGGGACTGCGCACACCAGTAATTATAGAAGGACTATCCAATGAGATCTAACGATTTGTTATAAATATTATGCTGTGATTAGTAATCTTCAAAGCAAGTGAGCTGTTAACATATATGAATAAGTGGTCAACTTTTCACATACTTATATGTATATTTATTCACATTTTCTAAAATAATTTACATTCAGTAATATGAATAAAACAGTCATGTAATAATGAACAAATTGATAACGAGTAGAGTTTCAAAATTCTAGTCAATTAAAATCATTATACAGTGGAATCAGTTTTAATTGACCTACAATTCTCTAATTAATATGTGTTATCGATTTTGCAGAAGATTCGATACCACTTCGTGACCTACTAAATTAGCAAAATTTATGCAGAAACATATGTTTATTTTACTTGAATGGACTTAAAAACCTCGAAGTATACTTAACTTTACATTCAGCAATTCCTAAATTCAGTACAACTTAAAAATCAGTAATTTCATCTAATTATTTTTTTAAGGAGTTTCAACTAAATAATTTCATTGATTCGACTTGTAAACATTAAATGTACCTATTAGTTTCAAAAAATTGTTTAGTTGATTCAAAGAAATATTTAGTTGAAACTGCTGATGTTTATCCAGTGTATTTAATTTAATACTTTATTTAATACTTTATTTGTTTACTAGTATTTGTTTCTCATATTAATTTATCGATTCTGAATTTTATATATACACTGAAAAAAACAAAGCATTTTTTACTCGAAATAAATTCCGTAAATAATACATTATACACATAAATAGAACCATTTGAAAATTAAAATTGTTTTTATATTTAATAATTTAGATCTTTATTAAAGAACATTCAATCAAATTTCCTAAGGACAGTTACTCCATAGCCAACGCAGAGCTTTAAAATCACTATATACAACCGATAGTTCTCCAAAACAGTCCGTTTTGCTCACGCATTAAAAAAAGAGCACAAGTAAAAAAAAGTGTTTTCACCGCGTCAGCCTAAGCGCGCGGGCGCGTAAAGGCAATAGACGCAACCCTTCCATGCCGGCGCACCCGCGAGTTTTCCGTCTGCGTGCATCGCGCCTCCTCGCTCTTCGCCCCTTGCGGCCAGGTGAAAGGGCGCGTCTTTGTGCTCGCTTCCGGATCGTCGGCGCCTGCGGACCTGAAAGGATTCGCGCGCGATTCACGACTGCACCTCCTCACGCGAGAGATCGGGAGAATCACACCGCGACTCCGCCCTTTTGTCTCGCCGTCGCTCGTTAATAAACAAGAAAAAAGAAACTCCGTCGGCTTCGCGCATTGATACTCCGGCTCGATCGATACCTTTCGGATCGCTTATAAACCTTCCGCCTCGTTTTTCGAGAGTACGCGCGGGCGGGCCGGGCGAGCGAATTTAATTGGGATCGATGGGGAAGGAGGCGCGGAAGTAGGCGACGTTACCAGTCGGATGACGGCTAATTCGATTTGGCGACGGGCGCCGTGTTTTTTTTTTTTTTTTTTTTTTTTTTTTTTTATTGATCACGCCGCTTTGTATCGGCTCGCAATTTATTTTCTTTAGGCCCGGCGATAAAGCGGTAATGGGAAGAGACGCCGGTGGATTTCTTTAACTAATTTCGGACGGATTTGTACGATATTTATCAAGCCGAGAAAATTAGACTGAGCCGAGGGTTGACGTGAGTGGAAAGCTGACCCTTCTGCCGTTATAAATAAGACACCTGTGGAGATTTACGTAAGCTCGCACTTTAACAAGTTTCCACGTACGAGTAATATTACTTTTAAAAAATCACGTTTTATTTAATAGATACCTATATAATCATTATTATTTAATAAATTTACATATGTTGAATTAGATTGTTAAATTATTAAAAAATTATTGATTGTTGTTAAAATAGTTTTAAAATTCATAATTCATATTAAATACCTACAGTATTAAGTATAAGATAAATTATTTACACATCAGTTATCATTTTTTATTAAATGCGGTTTTCGTAAATGTGAGGCATTTATTATTTTAGTTATATTAAAGAAAAATTATGTAGTAATACTATCAAATTTTCTACTGAGAAAATTTAGCTGTTTCTAAAGAATGAGCTATAGCGAACAGACATTTATAAATTTCACTATTCCAAGGAGATTGATTTTAACAATTAAGCAGTTATTCGCATTAGATTAGAAGAGAAAATCTCATTTATTACGGACAACTTTATTGTCTACATTTTGATGTAGATCACGACACATATTACAAACGCTGATAATTAAATGTTTCAACATATATTATTTCATGTAACTTGGATAATTTTTTGTACTTGACAGCTAAATAATTTACACACGTAAGAAACGACGTAGATTTACCTTAGTTCATATTATAACAAAAATAACGAATACAAATTTTCATAAATATCACATATCAGTACGTAACGTTAAATTTTTTAGCTATCAATAACATTTTTTATTTTTTAAAACCAAACTGTGAATTCAAAAATGTTCCGATAAACAGAATTGCACATCACACTGAAACTAAAGCTCTAAAACTGTATATAAAAAATTCTTTCGCAACTATGACGAGCAAAAAACACGCTTACACCGTATAAAAAAATTAACCATAAATTGGCCCGAATGTGCAAATTCTGGTCAATAGTATGGTTAATTTTTTTACAGGCCGGTCCAAAATAAATCTTACCCGCGCATTACTAACGAGGCGTCGTTCCCCACCACCGCCACCGCCACTCGAATTTATCTCTACATATATTTTAAAAGAAACAGCGTAATAACGCGAGAGCCTTTTTTCCGGCGGGCGAGCGCAAGTACATCTCGGCGGCGGCGTGAGTTATCGCGCGGCGGCCGGAGCTCCTTTCGATTAATACATCTCGCCAGGTGCGCGATAATTCAGCGGGACGTCGCTCGTTATTTCGCCCCTCCACAACTCAATTATCAGCGGGGCCACCGGTGCAATGCCTCATCATCGGGGACGATAAAATTAATTTCCACGCAAACGCCGGCGCGGCATGCGAGACGCGCCCCGTAAGGTTACGGTCAACTCGATCCCCGGATTACGGATGGGCTGACGATACGGCCCTGACACGCGAGAAAAACACAGGCGGTATATATAAATACGTATGTCTGTATATCTATCGATATAGATGTGCAGATATGTAGAGCTGTGTATATCGCTAATAAAAACTGATTCGTTATGCGTATTCCTTATTTAGATGTATATTGATGTATTGCCTGTGTAGATAATCCTTATTGCACATCATTCTAAAAGTAAAGCTTTAAAACTGTATTCGAGTTTATTTCGCTAAAGTTGAATTAGTAAAATACTGCTAAAAATGAGTAAAACACACTAAAATTGAGTGAAATGTACTTCACTAAATGTTGATTAGTAGCGAGCATTTGACTAATTTTTAGTGCATTTTGCAACTTTCGAGAAATAAAAATATAATCCATAAATTGGTCAGAATATGATGCATATTCTGGTCAATTTATGGCTAATTTTTTTAATAAGGCTTATTATTGTTACTCTTATTCCTTATTTATTAATATTCCTTATTCTTTATTCTTATTCCTTATTTCTTATTCCATTTTGCATGTCAGGACCCATGCGTGTATATATAGAACCCGCAAACGCGCGTGAACTTTGAACATAACGGAACGAGAGGAGAGCCGCTAGTGATGGGTGGAATTTTGTATCGGGCTTTGATTCTTTCTAAAAAAATAAAGCGTTCACTATACCTATACCGTTTACTTTTAATCAAAGCGCGACCCAAATTCTTGGATAAATTTATTGTTTATTTTCAGGGAAATTCGATTGAAATTTTTGATATTATCCCGGGGTTATTATATCGGGTCACGTATCAGCGGAGTTTTTCGGTGTACGTTTTCTTTTATTCGATACCGGGTTGGATGACGTTTTGCGCTATTTCTGTACCCGTTATTTTTCTAGTGCGCTACAATGCGAAATTCTTCTTGATTCTTGAAAAATTTTTCCATGTCGAAAAAGCCGAGTAAAAATTAGAGCATAAAATTGACATGGCTCGGCGGCGACTTCTCGCAGTCTAGTTTCCCACCGGCTCGTAGTCGAGGAAAACGAGGCTATTATTGAAGTCGACCCGACCCCGACGAGTTTACTCTTTTCCTCCGATTTTCATCGTATATCAAGGCGGAGTAAATAAAATAAATTGAAATTCATCGGGCTAAAGTTAATTTTACACTGTATTGAGTAATTATTTACTGCGGGATAAAAATAAAAATTTTAAAATGCGAAAATAAATTGGGACAAAATGTTTATTCTGTATACCACTCTGCTAAAAAGTTTTTCTTAAAAATTTCACATTATAAATAAAATATTATTTTGAGAAAACAGTTTCTACACAAAATTTAAAATTCAGAAGTGTACGTGTTTACGTTCAATTTTATAACACACCATCGTATGATAAGAAACGAATAAATTGTATATATTCAAAACATAAAGCAATTTTTGCTAAAAATGTTACTTTGTAGAAAAAGAAAATAAAAATTACAATATTTTTCAGTAATATAAGAACACAGTCGTACTAAATGAAAAATTTACTATTATATTGCGTAGAAAAATTAATACAGTTTACTGTAAATCGATGGCAGGTTGTTTTGGAGCCTCGAAACAACAGATTTAATCGCTTAATGATTAAACACCCATTTTTTTGTAATTATTTAAAAAGAGAAATTAAATAAACGTTAAGACAATACCTAATAAATGCCGCGGGGATTTAGTTTCTAACATCAAAAATTGAAATGTAACACAACTTGACAATCTGAACATGCATGAATGACTATTCGACTAAAAATGAATTTTGCCTAATTATGCATGATTGCACATGAATTTATTTATTTATTTATTTATTTATTCCAGAGCAACAGTACATTACAGTTAAAAAGTAAATACAAGTACAAAGTAACTCCAGCAGAGGAAAATAGATTTCCTATTTCGCCGATCTGGAGATAAAAACAAGCATGGTCAAGACCTCTTAATCCATGCT
>JAXIUT010036771.1:0-13534 GCA_035586675.1 Eurytoma californica | reverse complement strand
AGCTAATAGTTAAACACTAAGGTGTCTTTAAGGCGCTCCAACTAAATAATTTCTTTGAATCAACTAAATATTTTTTTGAAGCTACATGCTAAAATATTCTTTAGTTTTAAAAATATTTAGTTGATTCAACAAAATTACGCAGTTGAAAAACACCGATGAAATATTCAGTTAAAACTATTGTTAAAACTAGATGGTTTTTCAGTGAGAGAATGTACATAATGTCTGAGTATGTATAGAGTGGAAAAAATGCGAAAATGGAAAAAATGATTAAAACAAGAATTGGTTAAATTGCTAAGGTAAAATATTTTCACAATTTTTCCCTCAGTTATTCTTTGTTAGATGTCCAACAAATTAATTTTTTTATTCCTGGAATAAGAAGGGATGTTTTTGCTTTGCAGAGAAGTAGAGAGGAAATAATTTAGCAAAAACTACAGCCACAAAGAGCGAGTGTAGAAAGCTAAGGGCTACTACCCTGGTAATTTTAGTGCAATTGGGGTTTTAAAACTTTAACTACAACTCTAATTAAGACATTGTGCTTTCGTTTCATTCAACGCGCAACCATAGTGCTTTCACATTCTTTCCTCGTAACCTGGCCACTTGCTTTCGAATTTGCCGGTAATGAGCGAATGAGCTCGCGAAATCAATAGCAGTTATTGTACGGAAATAAATTACTTTATAATTACCTATGAGTTGCACACGTTTCAAAGCTATATTTCGTTTATTGCTATAATTTATTGCTTTTTCAGTTTACTCTCGTTCAGAAATATAATTATTCGAGCATATATTTACTGCGCAGCATAATTAAATCTTTAACAAGAGCCAATCAAATGTGAATATCAATTACAGTTTTAATAACGATCAATTATGATATTTGAACATCTGCATGCAAATATATATATTAGGTACCTGTAATTGATTTTAATGCTGAGAGACACTCGGTAGATATTTGGTATAACCACAATATTACCATGCATATAGGTAGCTGGAAATTTCAGTAATGTAAGCAATCGTTGACTTCTGTGTAAACACGATAAATCTAAACATCATTAGACTACTCCGCTCTCCTTTCGCATATCCTCTATTACGGATTTAAAAAAAACGTCAACAATTATTCCAATTACCTTAATGCCTACGTCCATTACATCCAGTAACAGCATTCGGAACGAAGGGCCTAGCGATTGTCAAAGCGCCGGCCAAATTGACAACGTCAAACGAAATATCGTTAATTAAAGTTGAGCACTTAATACAACTACGCTATTCGCAAACATTTCGCTATAACAGCTAGATGATAGATCATAAAGAAATTTCATTTGCATATTCAGCGCCGGGGGATAATCCCCTCTTGATTTAAATATTAACCTTTCATGTGTTGGTTGAAATTTAAGCGCGAAGATTATACACGTTATACCGGCGGCCGCGTTAGTCTCCCGAGTTCAGCCAAGATTAAAAGTAAAGCCTCGCGGAGTTAATAAAGGTCGCTATTAGGCCTGAGCAGAAAAAAAAGAAGGAACAAAATTTTCAACACTACATAATTCAGGCGTAAAATAATCCTTATGCAGATCCTCAAAGCTGGCTAAGAAGTTTCGAACTTCCTTCCCCCATCCGCGTTAAAATGAGCCTTTTCCATCAGATCGGAGTAACCTCAAACATTAAAAAAATAAAGTGATCGCCATTCAAAAGGTGAAGCAATTAAACGACGTTCAAACACGCCGCTGAATTTGCGGACTTCCGAGTAAATACGCCGATGTCATTAAGCGGAAAATTAGCCGTAAAAAAATCCGCTGAATCGCAAACGCGGATCGATAACAGAGCGTTTAGCGCTCAACACGGCCGGCAGTAATGAGCCGCGAGGGAAGAATTTAATCCGCGGAAAGATCGGAAATGCAACGCGCACTTGAGCAGAGCTTGCCCCCCCTCCCCCGACTCGCCAATCCCTCGAGAGATTCTCCAGAGAAAATTAATCAATTAGAGTGGGGAATGAGCACCAAAGGCGCCGTGAGTAAAGTAAAAGCGATCGTTTCCATGTCGGCGCATCCAGGAGCTTTATACGCGGTGCGTCGCATCGAGTAACTACTCACACGCGAGGGGAGCGGGGGGAAAGGTAATAGACGTGGGAGATGAGAAAAGGCGGGATTCGTTTTTTACGTCCTCTTCCTCGGCGTACGGTTTCCTTCTTTTTTTTTCAAGACTTTAATAAAGAGACGGGGGGTGGATCTGCTCTAGAAAAAGAAGCCACTCGCGGCTCGCATAAAACAGACAGGTTCCTCGTTAAGAGGCACTCGAATGAAGATAGAGGAGAGGCAGAATGCGGGAGAGCGCGAGTATTGCGAAATCGCATGGGCCGCGAGAAGACGCTGGAGGAAGTTAAGTGGTGCGCGGTTCATTTTGCGGAAATTACGACTATGATTTTCAAGACGAGGACGAGAAAGAACGAGAAAGAAGACTTTTTTACAGACTAATAGTGTCCCTTTCTGCTACTTTGAAAGTCACAATTGCAATTATGTTAAAGTTAAAATATAGTTCTTTTGTTTGATACAGTTGATTATTTAAAATAAATATTTGATAAACTTTGAAATTTCATGCTTTTGATTAACGGATGAACTCAATATTTACACTTACTGAAGTAACAAGAGAAATTTACGAAATTTGATATTTCCATCTACAGTATAAAGGCTGCTGTTTCTATAAGAAACTTATAGCGAGTAGAAACAGACGAGTATGGTAAGACAACACGTTTATAAGACATATTTCAAAAGTTCACCTTCAAATAACAACTGACATTTTTTATTTATTAAATATTCTACTTCCTGATTAATAAAATAGAATATTTATATTAATAAATAAATTTTATTCTAATTTTCAACATATCGATTTCATTCAACACTTGCAAAACAACTAGCAAAAATAGAATTTTGAATAATCTAATAAGCATCAAGTCACATAATTTATTTTATCCTTTGAAGCGAATAATTAACCTCGCACTGGACCACACTTGACCACTCTAATTTATTCATTTATGTATTAGTGTGAATATACGTATGAAATTGAGAAAGCCCGAAGATCAATACGATATCCTTGCTGACAGTCGAAATGCGAATCTACTCCCAGTACCTTGGAGACTAGGGATCTGTGTCTCTACCTCAGGTCAAGGAGAAATAAAATTGACTTATTTAATAATAAAAAATTTATTCGTCAACCTCGCCACCATCCCCCTTATCGCCCTGTCCAGTCGTACGATCGAACCGCGATAAACAAAGAATCATATATACGCGCCCGACATACAAATCCCCACAAATTTTCCCGTCGGTACTTAAATTACAGTAAAAATAAAGCTAATCCCGGGAAACTAGCGAACGTGCCCCTCGATCAAATAACGATCAATGCAAATTCCAAGGGAAAAAGCGGACTTCCTCTCTTCCCGAAATGAAATTCAAGCTTTTCCCAGTATTAATCTCGAAGATCATTATAACACGACTAAGGGAAAAAAAGGGACAAACAAAGAAAAAGTCCCCGGAAGCACTTTCCCCACCGCGACGAGTGCTTTTATTTCCATAAATCTCTTTCGCCGTGCCGAGCACGAAAGGCCGCGGACTCTTTTGCACCCGGACGCGCGGGGCGACTGAGCCCTTATCGATCGCAGTGGGCGGCACGCACCGGACGAAATCTCGAGTGGCGGCCCGTCGATTTCGAGCGTCGACTTCGTTAGGCCAGCCTCGCTCTTTTATGCCCGCTTGGTGCCGGATCCGACTCGCCCCTTCCCGTTGCGCGGCTCCGGCAGCTTTGTTCCGGGGCGCGCCGGCCGCTATAATGACGCGGAGCGGCGGCTCGATTGAACGCGCTGACAAAGGTTAATTGCTTTATAATTCGGCGACGCCGTAATTGAGAGTTTGCGTGGGGTTCGCCCCCCGGGACGACGAGGAGTTCCATGTTAAGATTGTTGTTAGCCGGTGTGATAGATTGGCACGAGGTTTTTTTTAATTAAGCGGGACTGAAGTGGGCTAACGCCGCTGCTGGTTACAACTGTACTATGGATCCGTGGGATCGTTCGGATCGCTGGGATAGGTGTTTGCATTGGGAATTGACCGAGTGGTATTCAATCTTTACAACAAGATATTTATATTACTTTTATTGAATTTATTTTAGTTTTTTTTATTTATTGTACAAGTGCATCTTTGCAAGCTTATTGCATTTTATTGCACACTATTTGCTCAAGCTTGAATTTTGGTGATTCTTAATGTGGATGTATAACGTTTTAAATAAAATTACGTTCAGAGTGTAATTTTGAAAAAAAAACAGCTAAATAATATGTAGGATGTTATTTTTCATCTTGAAACTCATGATACTCATTATCTAACATATTTTTTAAATTTATGTTCATTTTCAAAAACTTAATTATTTTAAAAATACAAAAAATATCTGGGTTCGGATTGTTAATTAATGCACGAAGAAATTAACGATTTTCTTTTTTAATCGTAAAATTAAACAGCAACCGGAATCAGATCATTTTGAATCTCCGATACATTTACATGTATTTTCAATTTTAAATCCGTACATAAAGTAATATAATAAAATATTGTAATGTACTTACTGAAACGCAATAAAATATGCACATAACGTTGAATAAACAACAAAATTGCCAATAAAAGTAATAAAAAAAAAATAATTTCATAAATACGTAAGTATAACATTGAATCAAAGTAGAATAAATTTTATATCTACTGTTTGTTACAAAAAAATTTTCACATTGAATATAGTTATACCATTTAAAAATTTTGTCTTTAACGTTCACATTACTTTTTTAAACAAATTTACAGACAAAATCTGCCAAAGCTTGATAAACGCAAAGTCTCCCGAAAAAGTATTACCAAGAAAATACTACTGCAACTCGCGTAATACCGACATAAGTATAAAACTAAATCCAAGATAAGACGAAACAATGCGAAATTCACTTTAAATCCAAACGAAGCAACGCGGCCGAACTTTATAGCCAGCGAGCATCGAGATGAACCCAATCGACCGTAATTTAACGCTCAATCTCTTTTTCCCCCGCTGCCGCATCGCAAATATTCAGCGGCAATTCGGCATTGACCGTAAATGCCCTGCGTCAACTCGACTCGCGGCGCTGCCTCGGCGCGCGTCCGATAAAGTAGCGCGAGGGTTACGTCGCGCCGGTAATCACGGTGGAAAATTATCGAGCCCTCGCAAGCTCGTAGGCACGCGTGCACGCGTACTCGGCGATCGGAAGCCGTGTTTTTCGCGTATTGATTTTTTTTCCTCTGATACTAATTTTACACTTAGCGCCGCGCGCCGCTAAACGAGAGGAACATTAGCGAGCGCCGCTCGCGTGAATATTTTAAGCGGATTGATTTTGTCGAGTTCAAAAACCCAACGCTATATGCGCGTGCCCATTCAGCCGTTAATAATTTTAGAGCTAAATTTAGCACCCCGCGCCCACGGCTGACCGAACGCGCGCCCTTTAAAAGCGCGAGTGTGCAGCCTCTTTTTCCGCCGGCGACTTGCTCATTTTCCTCGAGACTCTGAGCGAGATTTAATGACTATTTATTTCATGCGAGTATAATGTAAATTTTTGTTTAAAAATAAATGTTGTATTTATACAACAAGACAGCAAGAACTCAATAAGCATACGTGAAGGTTCAGGTAAATAAAAAAGATTGAATAGACGTGTATAAGCCGAAAATTCGGAGCCGTCTCTTCAATTCCGTGATATGCACGTCTTGCAGAGAGTAATATTTAAGATTTTATTACATTTAAATTTGTTGTTTTAATGTCTTATTTTTCATATACATTTCAGATTTTCATATTCTAATTTTAAATCGAATATCTTTACCATGATTAGTTCATTCTATGATTCATAAAATCCACGTAAATAGGTACATGCCAGTTACTTAAAAAAAAAATTTACCAATTTCAGTTTCCAACTATTTTGACGTATGTGCACGTTTTTGTCGTATTATAGTTTGTTCAACTTTTCGCTTTTATCTGTTTAATTTGAAACATCCGATAAAGACAATAATGTAACATTGTCAAAACCATGACGATCATCCTCTACATTAAAAAAATTGAGTAATTAAACATATCCATTATTATAATCAGTTTTGTAAAATATAAATTTAATTTCAAGGGCAAATATAATTAACAAAATGAAAGATGTACTATATGGACTACTTAAAATGAGCTCTGATATCAGTTAATCATCCTAAAGCACACTTTTTATCAGACAAGAAGATCGCAATAAGCATTAAAGCGAATGATATATTAAACGCAAAGAAAGACGAGAGCTTGAAGAAAGGGATGAAAATAAAAAAAAGTGCGAGGAAGAGTAAAGACGAAGGAGCAGGCGACGATAGTGAGAGCTTTTTCACAGATTATGGAGCAAAAGAGTAGAAGCTGAAGGAGGAGTAAAATAAAGCTTTTCTTAAATCTTTTATCTCCCGGGAATTTGCTCAAATTTACAAAATTGATCGTCGCGTACACTTTAATCGATTAAAGTACCACCCCTGAATAATTACTATGATAATCGCTGGTACAAAATCTACAACTGTACATAATTATAAGCTAAAGTGATTAACTCGAATATAATTGATGCTTTTTTTACATATCTTATCATTCGAACAATAAACTGCAGTTACTTTATTTATTAATATCTGTAAACACTTTTTATTTACTCTCGCATTATCACCACGCTATTAAAACAACCGACAGCTTAAACCATATCAGGCATCAGCTCGTCGTAATAAAAGCGCGAGCTTGGAACTCAAACAAAAGAAAAAGCTCTCTGCAATTACACATCCCCGTGAATACATCGTAAATAAAAGTGCATTCAGCGATCGAATAAAAATCCGCTCCGGGGCAACGAGATAAGAGAGACGCTTTAACAAAGAGAAGTCCCTTCGTCCCGATCAACCCGAGTGCGATAAAAAGAAATTACTCCTCCAGCTATCCTCTTCGTTCCCGGTAACGATGACAACACCTGAACTCGCCTCGTCCTCCACCCCCGGCGAAAATTTCGATCCTGCGCGGTAAAGGCGCCGCGCGAAAGAGTAACGAACCGACAGCCGCGCTCGCCGGCGCTTATTATTTATGGAATCTCAATCAGAGGCGGCGGCGCATTCAAGAGCCGCTTCCCCCTTTTCGCCTTTGTGAATGCGGGATAAGGAGGCTGCCGCCGCGCCGATGCAATGTATATATATATATATATATAACGCGCGCCGAAGGTGCGGGAGGGGGGGGCGGAATTAATGGACGCGCGATGAAGTAATAACGACGGAGGGAAAACGCCGGCGTACGGGATGGCGGTGATAAAAATAAGTGTTGTTTTATCAGGCCGAGCCGCGATGTGTGTCAATCCGTACTTTAACTCCCCCTGCCGGATTTACCTCGATTATCGCGCGAGTTTTGCATCGGTTGGATAATTCTTTTTTATTCGCGCGCGTGTCTGGTGCGGATTTTGGGAAGGATAAGTGTTAATTGATCGCACGTCGTGTAATGAGGGGCTAAAAATATTTATTGGGTCCGCGGGCAGGTATAAAAATAGTCGAGGCGCACGCGGACGAGGATTATTTATATAGGGCAGTGACGCGGGGATGTCTTCCGGAAGTTCGCCCGAGAACTTACGCGCGGCCGGTAAATTGTTGAGCAAGAAGATTATTAATAAATAAAAGCCGCTAAGTAATGCGGGGAGAGGGGACATAGCGCGTAAAATACTGGAGCATACTTTAAGTGCCTGTCTGGCAAACTTTCACATGCAGGGCCGCCCCGCTGCAGTGTCGTAACTCAGGTTATTTTTCTTTTGACGCAAATAAAATAAAAAACAATCTTTCATGAACCCGTAATGTTTTGTATGCAAAGCTTTCGGTATATATTTATTCTCTCCGCCTGCTTCCCCCCTTTTTTACTCTTTCCCACAGCAGCGGATGAGAAACTGCAAGCTTGCTTTCATCTTTCGTTGTAAATTATTCCAGCGTAACATTCGTTTAGTATTTAAAATAGCAGAGTTTACATTTTAAAGAAAAACAAAAACAAATGCATTCAAATGTGCGATAATATTTTTATCACCGTGTTGTAAAATTTTATTTTCTGCGGGCTGTAACAGTACTGTCTTTTTATTGGTTCCTTCTAAAGTAAAAAAAAACGTCCAAGTTATAAAAATAAAAAATAGAATTCAATATATATTCACTATATTTGTGTGGTTCTGTGCGAATTTAAAAATCCAATCAAAATACTTCAGAGACATATATCCACTGCAACTGTCTAAAAAAACACTTTCTTTCATTTCATTGTTACAGAACTTGACACGTACCAGTAATTAATTACACTTTTCTTCGCAAGCTCCCCCAATAATGGAGACAAATTTTTTCTCTCAGCGATTTTTCCTGAAATTATCGGTATTCAAAAAGGAAATAAATGGGCGCCGCAGAAACAGACGCACACCCAAGCGCGAAGGAGAGAAATGAAAGAAAGAAAGGAAAGAAAGGACCGGCAGTACTCGAAGTAAAGCCAGCGCCAGTTCCTCAGACGACTGCAAGAAACGGGGGAAAAAAGGGCCGAACGAAGGTCGAATAATAGAAATCGATTGTTCCCCCGTCACCCCCCGTCCGGGCTCGGGCCGATTGTGTACCTCTTATTGCCGGGCCTTGCTAATGAGAATTGCGCATTGTTTAAGCGCCGGCGAGCGTCGCTTCACGGGCAGCCGGACTTCGGCCAGCTCCTCCGGCGGATCGCCAATAAGCGTGTAATGCCCCCGCCTCCCGGGCCATTCGTCATTGTCCCTCCTGCCCTGGGCGTCGTCCGTCAATCCGATGATAATGAATCGGCACGGCTGGGCCCGCGAGCGCCCTCCCATCGATTTGGCGCGAGAAAATTTCCGGTCGCGGAGGCGCGATACTGCGCCGCCGGACTCCCTTTTGTGCCCGGCCGCCTTCCCCGGGTGTACGTATTAAGTTCGCGCTCGGCCGAGCGGATACTTTATTGGCCCGTTACGACGCATTGTGCGCCCCGCGTGCGACGCAATAAAAATGACTCTTCGTTAGACGGGAGAAAAAATCGGGCGACGCGTTATTACGATTGCCTCGCTGACAAATCGACCGCGTTGGGCACGTCCTTTCCGAGCTCCATCAGGGGGGGCTTGCTTGTTAGGCGCTGCAAAGGAGGCGGCGGAACGTAAATGAACTTTGATTAAAGCGGCGCTTGGTTTGTGTGCACTAGTAAGCAGGTATACGACTGTGTGCAGTTAGCGACGAAATTACACGTTAATTTGACGTTGTTTGCTCTGATAATGCGAAAAAGTGGAAAATGGAAAAAAACACTTTTTTTTATGTTCCCTCGTGTTGAATTTAAGTTTAAACTGCTCGAATTCATTGCTAATCTGGATCGAAGATGTTTATAAAGGCTTAAAATATAAAATATTATTTGAATTTCAATGTTACTACTAATGTATAAAAAAATTTAATTTTTTTGCTTTATTATGAATTTAAAGAATTAGGAAATTAGGAAATAGGTACAAGTATATAATTTGAGAGATATAACGAAATGCTAATATTTGAGATCAACATTTTCGCATAAAAAATAATTTAAAACCTTGAAAAAAATTTGGAAATGAGGAAATGTTAGGATACTTAACATTAAACTCTTAATGATTTATTTATTCATGTAAATTCTTAAATAAAACCATAAATGTTTCAAAACTGACAGAAAACTAAAACAATAGAATTTCAACTACCTGAATTTTCTGTATCCTAATAACCGTACTGCTCAACGAACAAGATGTGATTAATTTGAAAACAAAACAAAAACGACGAAAAAATTCAATTGACTATTTGTTTCGGAAAAAACTCAATTAAAGCGCAAAAAAATATTGGTTTGTTACAGTTTCACCTGTCGGGTAGTACAATAGACACATATAATTCTCTGTACGCAGTAACTGCAGGCGTAAAATCTACCCTGGGGCACATCGTATTTGCCCTATCGATCGGACGTACTCAAATTTCGCTAAAACAATAAACAACTATAGCCAGCGAATAAAAGCTAAAAAATGGAATTGAAGCAAAGTCCGATATTATCAAAACTTTTTACAGCGGAGCGAACACAAAAAGCTCGCTGAGCAAAGCAATTTGATAGCTATAAGTTGGTTGGCATTTCAAAGAGTTCACGTATTCCTATGTATCGATCAAGTAAGGCATCTGCAGTTTGTGATAAATAAGTTATGCTTATATTTTTATCAGTCTTTTAATCATAAAAATCAAATATATTTATTCATATTACCGAGAATTTTTATTTATTGTTTGATAGTCGATAAAAAAATGTAAACAAATTGTCATGCAGAACTGCACATGAAATTCTCCCTTTATTATCAATGATGAAAAAAAGCCATTTCATAAAGCGCAAAGTATATTTTTTAATAACAGTAGCGCGTAGTGAATGAAAAACATGTGAAATTCTACGTATTTTTCATTGAAATATTGACTGTATGAATGTACGTGCAGTGCATTGAAGCGTACTTTATTTGCACGCCAAGAAACAATTAATATTCTTTTTTAAAAATGAACAGACAATAACACCGAAAAATCCACTTAATATAATAAAAAGAAATTTGAATCACATTTTGTTTATTCCTAAAAATACAATTTTCCTCTCTCACCCAATCGTACATCATTAGCTCAACGATTCCACACTGCCTTCGATTTTCGAGCGAGCACTTAAAATTAATAACGAATTAGCTCTCCCGAGCCAGCGCGTTTTATTAAGACAATCATCCACGGAAGCAGGCATCACGCACAGTCCCGCTAATGCACATCGCAGCCGGAATCCGTAGCGTCTGTGCACACACCTACATACGCGTGCGCTCGACTCGGGCCGTCGGAAACGTCCGCTCGGTTTCTCGAACGAGGCGGCGCGATATTAATTTGGCACGCGACGCCGCATTGTTATATAAATATCGCGCGCGCGCGCACGGACGCCTCTAATTTTAATCTCTTAAGTACTTCCGGCGTCGTCCTAACGGCGAATATGCGACTACCCGCTGCGGTATAATGGCCCGGGCGTCCTCCTTTTTTTTTCGCGCGCCCACCCCGCCGGCTAAATAGCCCGCGGGCCGCTAATGGCCCGGCCGCCCGCGCGACATCGCGATATATACCCCCGGCGCGCCATTCATCCCGGCGCCGCGCGACGAGCCGTGAATTATTTCGCGCGCCCGCGAGTTAGATAAGGCAGACTCGCGCGGTGTGCTTTCTTTTTCCTTTTCGAGGCCGGCGCGCCGTATCGCTTTGTCGCGCGAATTTTTTTTCGCGGACGCGCGAGTGATTAATTTTCAAAGGGGGATGCGTGCGATCTTTGTGTTGCGCGTTGAGCTTTTTTTTCAAATTTTGCTAATGAATTAAGCTCGAGGGGGTCGTGGGAGTACGTGTTATTTATGGCCTTTGTTAGTAAATTCATTCGTGGTTGTGCGTTATGCTTGTTTAATCGTAAAATAAAGTAGACTACATTTTTTTGGCAGTGAAAATTTTGATATGCACATGAAATTCAGTGTAATTATAGGTAGTTAGAAGAATTATCTTTGAATTATACCTTATATCGAAGCTTTTAACCGGAAAATATTTAAAGAGTATGGGATTAAATTAGTGCTTAATTTACTATAAGGATAATTGCTGATTGGTATATAATTTCTAAGAATATAGAACGAAAGTAATGATCGATTTAAGCATTAAGCATAATGGATCTTTTGACCTGAAAACGCGACGAATCTGAGGGATAATTATGAAATAATTCGAAACATTAAAGTGCTAACTTCGTGGTTCTTGCATGTCCGACCTATTTCATAGTTATTCCACTTAGCATTTTCTTGTTTCCGTCAAAATTTTTTGTACCGTGTAGCCACATTCCAAATTTTTAGTACCACCTTTAATTGTGTATAAAAATAGCAAAAATGTGAAAAATTGAAAAAAAAAATACTCCACGAGGCAATAATACTTTATCTATTTCATCAACACAAGTTTCAAGATTTCAAATGCTTACAAGGATGGCTCGGCATAATTAAATGGCAATTAAATTTCTCGAGAACACAAGTACACACTTTGTATATACTTAAGTAAAACTTTCAAGAACTTTAAGGATCTCGAATCTAGAAGCAAGAGCGCAAATGCGATACATTTGAGTTTTAGCTGCTCTGAAATAACCTAATTACGAAATTGAGGGTTAGGTTATGTCTTGATAAAAATATCGGATATTTATTGAATTAACAAATAACTAGGGTGTAAAGTCACACTGATCATGAGGAATAATGATTTATTAAATAAGAATAATTTCTAATCATGTATAAGGTAAGATTACCAAGTATTCATTATAAAACTTTCATAATAAAATGTACAATTTTATTTGTTAAAAGTTGTGTAAAAAAAATTACAATTAAAGTAAGATCGATTTTACTTTTACTATTTTCTATTACAAAAAAAAAAATTATTGAAATCAAGTATAATTTCTTCGCACAGTGACCGATAATAAAAAAATGTTATTAACAAACTTTCATTCAACTTACTAAGTTACAATAAATCCCTGTTACAAAACATTGTACACATTAAGTCTTTATTACACAAAGAAACAAAAAACCATCGGTATAATTTTCAGAGAAAAAAAAATGCCGAAATCCTACTGATCGACAGCGCGTCTAAAAGAAGGCCAACAGAATGACGGAACAAGGCAGCG
Organism: Eurytoma californica; assembly: GCA_035586675.1. Taxonomy (NCBI): domain Eukaryota; kingdom Metazoa; phylum Arthropoda; class Insecta; order Hymenoptera; family Eurytomidae; genus Eurytoma; species Eurytoma californica. The sequence goes on along the minus strand of JAXIUT010036771.1, from coordinate 817 downwards.
GCCTGCCGCGGGCCTCGTTACTGAGTACGCGTCGCTTCGCGTTGATCGCGGCGACGGGCTCCGAGGCGACGCCGGACCCTTCGCAGGCGGTGTCGCTGCAGCTGGCCGTGACCGTGGGGCCGCCGAGCGAGATGACCGCCTCGCAGGCCGACACCGCCTCCACGTACCAGCGCACCTACGCGTCGACCTCGTACGCCCCCTCGGCGGCGACGAGGGTCACCTCCGCGTCGAGGATGACCGGCGCCCCGTCGAAGGTGCAGTACGCGCCGTCCGCGGTGCCCTCCGCGACGCTGACCAAGGTCGCCTCGACGACCCTGTCGAAGACGACCGTCGGGCCGTGCAGTACGGCGCTGTCGAAGGTGGCGTCGGCGCCCAGCGCTGCGGCCGACGCCTATCGCTCGCCGTGCGGCGCCGCCGGACGCGACGCCGCGCGCTGCCAGAGGCGCATCCGCGACCTCATCGGCAAGCACGAGACCAAGAACGTCGAGCTGGAGAAGCGAGAGGGACTGCTGCATAGGAGACTTCAGGTTCGAGTGGATTTTTTTACTACTTTTGAGAATTTTTTTTGTTTTGCGGAATGATGTTTCACATGGAGATAATGAAGGAGCATAGCAATCTTGGGATCAAATGATCTTGTTGATAAAAATTACGAATTCAGTGTTTCAGGTAAATTTACTTAAGTTGTAGTAAAATTTGTTTGATTTCCAGTCAATGTTGGAAGAATTGTAGTTGTAAAGACCCGAACGTTCGTTTTATATACTAAGGATGGTTGAAGGACTAGAATGATCTGGACGAACACAATTTTGAGAATTCAATT
>JAXIUT010036751.1:0-13537 GCA_035586675.1 Eurytoma californica | reverse complement strand
GGAAATCTATGCATAAGTTATGCAGAAGTTCTGCAGAAATTCTGCATAATTTATGCAGATATTTTTCATTAGGGTAAACATTTAGAAAAGTAAATTACAAAATAATCTTTTTGAAGTAGTTATTATTTTTTGTTTGTTTTCTCCAAATGAGAATTCAAGGTAATGAGTTATGAAATGTGTATAACCGATGACTATATTAATCAATGTAATCTTCTAATCAATCAACGACTGACCGACTTTTGATGTTACAAATAAGTTCAGAATTTAGCAATCGAAAGTTTTCATTTATATTACGAATTAAAAAAATTAAAAAATCCAGGGCTACGGTAGCGAACCGCAGGCAAGTAGGCCTGCAGTCGCATGCGACACATTTACACGCAGGCGTATCTCGTACCTCCGGAACATTTATTTATTCTGTTTTACCTTTCTATGGCTTTTATGACGAGTTTAGTAATAACCGATCGAAAACTTAAGTTACCGCATCCTCTACTGGAACAAAAATTCAGTGTGACTGATGCAGTATTTATTATTACGAAACTTTTTTACTTTTTCAACATTAAACCAAATTGTTATAGTTACAATGTATTTAAAGGAATGTACTTTCGGCAGAGACTAATAGGTTTATATGTGCCCTATATACCCATACATAAGCATATGCATATACACTCGACTGCGCTTTGATTCTGTTAGAATGTTTTTAAATAATTGCAATGCCGCTTGAAAATTTCTAGGCGTTAGATAAGGATGCACATCTATGTTTCCTTGTCTAGCACCTAGAAATTTTCAAGCAACGTTGCAATTATTTAAAAACATTCTAACAGAATAAAAGGCAGTCGAGTGTACATATGTTTAATGCATAAACCACAATAGCACAAGCGTAACTTGCGTTTACAAAATAGGACCAATAAAATGTCGCACAATTCACTCTGTAAATACTGTCTTATATCTGCTTAATCCGTATCTTGATTTATGATGTACTTACAACACGACAATTGCCGAGGGTCTGCTTTAGCTTAGCTTGTCAATTGCTCAGTAGGAGTATGAGTCATATTTGGATAATACACGAACTTTTTCTCGCTTGCAAAACATTTGTTTAATTTTCTAATGCTCCTATTAAGCCTGTCATGCATTAATGCGAAAATTGCTCTAATCTTTTTTGCACTATTGTTTTATATCAATTGAATCATCAATTGCACCATTTAGGTACATCAATTGAACAAGTTGATGATTTTGTAATTTATTTTCTTCAGAAACTTCACCAGAGCCATTATACTGTTAACCCATTATTTTAATGTTACTAACAAATGATTTTTTAAATAAGTACCTTTAAAAGCGCAATATTACGCCGAAGCACTTACAAACTGTCAGTAGAACGTACGATACATGGTGCGTTCTTCGCATGAGAAAACTCAAATAAAATGATTGAATGTGTTATCTTACTTTATTTAATCACTGTGCGAAAGATGTATGAGTCACCTAATCATTAGATAATAAATTTTATAAAGTAACTTGACTTAATTATATCGAAAAGTGGAATCGAGATTCGTGAAAACTCAGGTGTTGATCTTCTTTGATAATAAGCTCAATATTGCATGACGCTACAGGTTATTTTTAGCGATGAATATGAAATGCACGATATGTCATTATTGGCTGGGAAATTCAGTTGCAATATTATGCATCCAATGCAAATAACAATACTAACTACTTGGTTTTGATCAATATCCCTATGTGTAGCTTGTCGGCAAAATGGCATTACTTAATTTTTTGAAAAAATTGAGACAACCATGTTGACCAAAATTTGGATGGATCTTTTTATACTTGCGGCTAAAAGGTTATCAATAAAAAAATGTATAATTACAAGATGTACGTTTTAAGACGTTTTTTCTGACCAAGGAGTACTCAAAAACTACTTCTATCATTAATTTTTTAATTTTTAGTTCTCCTACATAATGCCAATAAAAATTGTTATGTGGAGAAATGTATAGCTTTCCTCCACAAATTACTGGGCATTTTATACTCGTAGATAAAGTTGTACTTATTTAAACAAATTATTTAGCCAGAAGAAGCTTTTGTTTAGAACCAAAAATTACATTTTACTGTTCCATGTCTTTTTTTGTAATTTAACAGTCTATTATTCAATAGAACCACAATAAATATATTAAATTTGAACAAAAAACAATACGTACATTCAATTATCTACCTGTAGGAAAAGAGTATGCTCAAGTTTTGTGCACAATTAGAATTCGTGCATAAATAAAACACAATTTTAAAATTATGCACGAATTCTAATTGTGCCCAAAACTTGTGCATACTTAGTATTATAATACGGTAAAATTTCCGACGAATTTTAAGATGATAGTACTTCGATGATCGCAATATTCCTCGTAATAGGCTTTATAAATTCTGGAATCGCTCTATTATCAGGCTTAATTAGCGACACCTCTGCGAAAACAGCTGATAAGGAAAAAGCCAAGACGGCGATCGTTATAAAAGTACCGCGCCTCCCGCTGCTAATCACAGTCGATCGAGATCGTCGCACCTCGAACCCACAATGGCATCCCTCAAGGCCCTCCTCGTCGTAGCCGTCGCCCTCTCCGTGGCGCTCCTCAACGTGAGCTCCTCGCCGGTGGCGGAAGTCGAGAAGCGCGCGGCCCGCGAGTCCCACGACCTAGTGGTCGGCGTCCGGCAGACCGGCGACCGCCTCATGCACCAGGAGAAGATCGAGGAGAAGTACCAGTGGACCGGGCAGAAGCTCATCATCACCCGCGACGTCACCGTGCCGTACGACCACGTGATCACGCAGGTGAGGTGCATGGACAACATGACCGACGGCACCGGCGCCGAGGCTACTGTCACATCTGGTGGACCCGGGCTCAACTCTGTTAGTTTGAGATTCAAGAGCCAGAGGTGGCACGGCATCTACTTCAACGTCGAAGTCTACGCTAAGAGGAGATAGTTCACTTTCTTCGCTTCGATATGATGTACATTTTTCACTATGTACTTAAACGGCTTCGTGTACAACTGGAGCTGCGTGTTTTAAATTTTTAATTTTTACAAGATTTTACGAAGAATAAATGAAGCACCTTTTGCATTTTATACGACGCTGTGCTTTTATTTCTTACCGTTGACCTTTTGTTGCGTGTTTGTTATAGGTATGAATATGTGCCGTTACGAGATAAAAGTGATTCCTTGAAATATTTTTTTTTGTTTAATTTGAATTTTAAATGTGCTTTTCCTTGTTTTTACAATTGTTTTGCTGAGTGATTCACTTACATTCTGCAAAGTTTGTTTCGCTTTTTTTATGGATACGTCAGTTTTGTAATTATTTTGTTTTGTAATTTGTTAATTAATTACTGTTTTGCATTGTACTAGTTTAGTAGAGTATAATTTTATAAATTTAATAGATTATAAATTCTGTTAATTACTTGGGGAAAATTCGAAAGATTTCTAACGGCACTTGAAAGTTTACAAAACAGACATCTTGAGTTTGATTAGTCACGGATATGTTTATTGTTGTTGGATTTACCCAAGATAAAGATAATTAGAACCATCTCATTGATAAGTTTGCTATCACGCGTTGCAAAGATTTTCCTTTTCTTATAAAAAACCATTCCGTATAATTACAATATTTATCTAATTTTCAAAATAAATTAAAAAAGCAAATACTTAATTAATTTAAAAAAAATTAAATTAAAGAAAGTGTAGAATTTTTAAATTATCGAGCTCCAGTATAATTATTGTTTTAAAATACGTTTTTGCACTTTTGAATTTGTTCGAGATATAGGTATTATAAGTATTTTTTTGTTAAGTAATAAAAATTATATTATTTGTGCCAATAGCGTCGTAAATCAATTATCTTAGATCAGATGATACGATGTGACATCATGTTTTTAATAATCTTACAGTTATATATTTTAAATAGACAAATATAAGATTCATTGACAGGTATAGGCAGTATTCGCGAGCATTCGCTCCATTATCGCATGCAGTGATGTCACATCCGACAATAATTTGCATAATTTGCCAATAGCTAGAAATCATCGTTCAGTCAACTGCTAATTCGTTCGTTCTATTATCACAGTACGTGCGAGAGTAACAGTGAGTTCATTATTCGCAGAATTCGCTTTTATTTTTCACTCGCTGACCCCAATGCGATTTTAATAAAGTTTCTAGATTAAAGATTTAGAGCAGCTTCGCCTACTGAGCTAATAAAGATTGATTCGTTCGACAATTTTTATACCTTTTTAGATCGGTGACATAAGCGGATGTTTCCATGAGCGTATAAAAATAAACATTGCTTCGAATTGTCACCTCAAGAATTTTAACAACTTTATTGTCGCGTTGCTGGAATTTCAATGTGCACGTCTTACCATTTCTATCCTTGACAGTCTAAGGTCGATAGACAACATTACAAAGTTTAAGTTTTTCTTTTCAAATCTGAAATTTATAACTAAATTATTTATTACTCAAGATACAATGAAAATAGTAAGAAAATATATTTTATTTTATAAATGATCTGTATAATTAATTGTTGTTAGGAATATCTCAGATTACTTTTCTAGTTCTAGTCTAGTTTTCTCCTATCGATCAAACGATTTTTCGAATATTTTTAACCATTTAATGGTCAGTCTGGGAAATGAGCGAAATATATCCAAAAAATGATTTTAACAATGGAAAGAAACTAGACGACTTAGAGCAAGGTATAAATGCTGTTGATCTTTCTATCGCTTGGGCGGATTTGCATCGAAATTTATTCCAATGTCAAAGTCTTAAACTTTAAAATGAGCGTGTACTCATTATATGCAAATCTGCATGAATGAGAGATATAGGTACACTAGTTATCCAAACTCTCCTCTAACAGTCTTTCGTAAACAAATCAATTTATTTATTCACAAACACTAACTGCGCACAGAGTTTCGCAGAAGAGAGCTTTACTATATATCAGCGTAAATCTTCTTTTTCCTTCCGCAGCAAGTCTTTGATTTTCCCACATGTTTATAATAATATTTCCGTAAAAAATTTGAAGCCATAATCGAAACTGATGTAAAGAGTATCATTTTATATTTAAAGATCCCACCAAAGAATTTCAAAACGAGTACCTATAAACATACCCTTTTCTTTACTCTCTAAATCTGAAAATATTGAATTATTTTCGAAAATGTGAATATAATGACATATCGTACGTGAAAAGTCGTCCACTTATCCAATATACGAACGATATTTCATTACATCACTGTATTTACATTTTCAGGTTTGACATTATAGCTAAACGCCTGAATGACCAGATCAAGATAGAGATCACCGTGTCGCAAACAGGCCGCGTCATTCGTATAACTCCCCATCCTCGTCGCGATGAAAGATGCGTCAAGGGTACCGAGGCGGCCGCCGCGCCGCCGCATGACGAATCCAAGGCGCTTCGCGCTCCGCCGTGCTCCGAGGCGCGAACCAGTACTCGCTCAGCCTCCGACATGTCCAGATCAACGAGCAGCCCTAGAGTGACGGCCCTCCTGGTGCTGGCGGCGGCGATCGGCCTGGCGATCGCCGAGGACCCGGCGCAGCCCCACGACCTGGTGGTGGGCGTGCGCCAGGCCGGCGACAGCCTCATCCACCACGAGCGCATCGAGGAGGCGTACCAGTGGACCGGGCAGAAGCAGGTGATCACGCGTCACATCACCGCGCCGTCGGGCCACGTGATCACCCAGGTGAGGTGCCTGGACGAGGCGACGGACGGCACCGGGGCCGAGCCGACCATCACCGCCGGCGGACCCGGCCTCGACTGGGTCGCCCTCAAGTTCAAGAGCCAGCGCTGGCGCGGAGTCTACTTCAACGTCGAGGTCTACGCCAAGCCAAGATAGATCCACCGGTTGCCTCTTACGTCTTAATTAAGTATCGTTCGACGAGGCTTTTTTCATCGAACGACTGGACTGTCTCCGTTTCTCTCTATTCTGTTTTTTTTTTCTTCTTGAAGATCTGGATTTTTATCGTGTATTGATGTAATAGATCTATATTTTTGTTAGACTTCGTCTTTTTTACTAATGTTTGCGATCGGCTGTATTCCGATTGTCGATTTGTCAAGCTTAAAACTGTACACGCACGACGCGCAGTGAAAATTTTTGTAAGAATTAATCAGTAAGGCTCTTTTATAACACTTTTTAGCCTTAATAAATGGCCGAATAGTCTTCGGCGTTTGCTAATAAAGTTGGTGTTTTTCTGTTTTTATTCAATATTAAAGTTCTCTCCTCCTTTATCACTACTTTTTTCTTTTTTCTTGATATGATAATACTAAAGAAATCAAGTTATTTATTCGGAATGAAAGTTTAAACTGATAAATAATTTCATAAAAAATAGAATGCCAAATATAAAAATCATTGGACTGTTTAATTTATTGAAATTAAATAATGGAGATTTTTTTGTAAATTTTTTTTATATCTGATCTAGTTTCTCAAGATGCTAATGTTTTGTAAGAAATATAGGGGTCAAAAGTTATCAGTACGATAGATAATAGTAGTAGTTAATTACATATGATATCAAATTTTCTGCTTCTCTATAATATTCGATTTTATAATTAACATCAAAATAAAAAAATAAAAACAATCACAGCATAATCACTACTTTGTTACGTAAAAAATATCTAAAATATTGAAATATATACCTAACATTCAGAAAATAGTTATAAAAAATTTTGTTATATTGACAATTTAATTTTTTCTAAAATTTACCATTTCCTCTTTTTTTTTTGTTCGCGGAAGTCTATTTTGACAGCTTCGAAAGATTTTGTAACTCAGCTTTTGTACTATAATATGGAAATGACAATAAATATTTTCACTCCAAACACATAAATAATTACGTTGCAGTTGCCCGTTATGGTCATCTAAACTTGTTAATGCGTCTTATGTAAAGTTTAACTTTACGCCTACGAGCGCATTTCCTCATCCTGGTCACACTTGTAAAAAGGCACAATCTCTGCCATACAGAATGTCAATGCGCGATTTAAGCAATCTGAACTACGTTGAAAATGTTGTAACTATTAATACGCATTTCACAATAACAAATAATATGGATAATTCCTCTTAATTTATTTGCATATATTTCATAAATTTTCTAGGTCATTTATTTGTTTTTTTTATAATGTATATATATTTAAGTGAGTATATAAATGTATGTGAGCTTCACGTACGACTAGAGCATTTATCAATGTCGGCAAACACTGACTGGAAGTTTTTGGTATGCTTCATTGAACTGCTTTGTTTGTACACTTAATGAAGCGTCAGTGCGTTAAATTATTTAACAACTCGAAATCCTATGTTTACTCCGCTTCAAAAATAGTCAGTATAGTAAAACTTAGTAGTAGGTGTATAGTAACTGCTAGTAGTAGTAGTAGTAGTATGTATAGTAAAAGCGTAGTAAAATAACTCTTCAACTATTTTACATCTTGTTTATATAGTTTATTTAGTTATAAAGATAATTTCGCCATTGAAATTATTCATCATAAAATATTGATTTCCCTTATTGATTATGATTGTGGAAAAACCATAACAAAGTAGAATTATTGCCATTTATTGCATCGATTTTATTGTACGAAGTATATCGCTTGAATAATTTAATATCGATCACATTAAGGTAAGAATATGTGACTCTAAAATATCATCCAGAGATGTAAACAAGTTAAAAAATCTTTATTTATTTTTTTTTATTAATAGTATTATTTAATTTTCTATAAATTACTTACTTCTGATTAATAATTTTTGTTTCAAATGAGTTGCGTTTGGCGTATTGAGAATTCGTAAAAAGATTTTCTTAATATTAAAAGGAGGTATAAATAAAACAACTATAATATTAGAAAATACTAAAATTATTTTATCCATAATAATATAGAATTATTAATAATTTATTTAAAAGTAGCGCCATTCTGAAAGTAGCATTTACTGGATAAGCGTGTAGCCAATCATAAACGTGCTAAATCAGGATACACTGGAAATGAGTTGCTGACGGCAGTATGCCACACACTTTGCATCGTACCAAAATACCATGCGTATGATAGAGGTTATAAATTTGTAAATTTTCATTTTGATACTCTAGTTTTTTACGTTATTAATTTAACAAACATTATAATTGAATAATAATCAGGTAGGTTAAGGTTACTTTTTATTTTTTATTAAAGTTAATAAATAATATCCTATTGTGTATATACATAATAGACATACTCGAGTTTTTGAAAGTCGTTGTTTTACACTTTCGTTTTTTATGTTTAATAGAGATTATTTAAAAATTAATAAATTTAAAGTCTTCTATTATTAATAAATTAGACAAAATTATGAAAATAAGTAATTTACATTCAGATTTTTAGATTTATTTAGGTTTCATATAACCTTAACAGTTATGTCTATTTAATTATAATAATCTTTTTCTTTTTTAAATGCAAGATTTTAATTTACATTTGTATTTCAGTTTCTTTGAAAAATAAAGATGTCGTCTTGGAAGAAAGCTGCAAAGTCAACACAAAAGACCCACAGGGAACGGCACCAGCCAGAATCCCGTAAACACCTAGGATTGTTGGAGAAGAAAAAAGATTATGTTGTAAGAGCCAAAGATTATAATGAAAAACAAGCAACTTTGAAGCTGTTGAGAAAGAGAGCACTTAATAAAAATCCAGATGAATTTTATTTTCACATGATAAATTCAAAAATACAAAATGGTATTCATCGGGAGAAAGATATGGATGAAGAATACACAGATGATCAAAAAAAACTTATGGAGACACAAGATTTAAAATATATTACTTACAAAAGAAATCTTGAAACTAGAAAAGTTGAAAAACTTCATAGTAATTTGCATATGATTGATGCAGCAAATGAAATTAAAAATAAACACACATTCTTCGTGGATGATGGGGAAGAAATAAAGCAATTTGATCTAACTGAAAAACTCAACACACACCCAGCTCTCTTAGGGAGGAGAACAAATAGACCAAAATTAGATAGCTTAGAAAAGATGAAAGTGCCTCAAATTGATGAAAAATCGTTTGAGAAAATTGAAAAGCAAAAACTGCAAGCTTATAAAGAATTGTCCAAACGAGTAGACCGTGAAAATGAACTTACAGTTGTACAACAAACACTAGAAGTAAAAAGGGCTTTAAAAGACAAGAAAGTTACTAAGCCTAAAAAAGTAGTTTCTGGATCTAAGAATAGTGCACCGATTTATAAATGGAAATATGAAAGAAAGAGATAATTGAATATTGAGATAAGTAAGATAAAAAAAGACTGTAAATTATAATTTAATATTTTATTGTAAAACTTAACTGTTATGTAAATACAAATTTTTAGTATAAAATTTTTGAGAATTACTTTTTAATTGCTAACATTATCGTCTTATCATTAGTTAAATTTTCAGGTAAAATACTCTCATTTGAACTTCTACTTAGTGCTTCTTTTAAAGCTATAGGTGGAATCCGTGAAGGATACATGTCTGCTTTAGTATAAGTTAATAAAGGCAATGGATATTGATTATTTTGTGGATGAAAATCAGAGCCTTCACTGTATTCATCCTTTATTACAATTGCACCCAAAGAATCATCAGTGCTATCAGTGTAAGTAATAGCATCATGAGATTCCAAAGGTGGGTATGTTAATTGCGGTGGAGTAGTATTATCATTCCAATTGAATTGAGTGCATAAATTTGCATCTGGTTCATGAACAATCTTAACAAGTTTTTCACAATCATCATTCTTAATTTGTGCATTTTGCTTTGAATTTCTAAGCCTTGAAACAATATAGTGTTTTGATCTTGTTATGCATATTCGATAGGCTCGTTCACATCTATTGGACTGGTGTAATATATCAAATAAATCATAATTTCGTTTTTTTCTTTTAAGATTTTTAAGATTTCCTTCAGTTTCTGTTGTACTTTCCACTTTTAAATTTTGTTCATAACTCTCTTGGTTGCTGCTCTGATCCATGGTGTGTTCATCACCATTGCTTGCTATTAAAAGTGATTCTTTGTCATCATTTGGTAGATCTGTTTCACTACCAAGTATCGTAATTCCCGAGTCAAAGCTCGATTCTCGAGCGAATCCATAATTCTCTGTAATAAAAAGTTAGAATTTAATTAATTTGAAGTGTTGTTGAATCTTCCTATCAATTTTTATATTTCATTCTGATTTTTTGATTAATATTTATTATAAATATTAAGAGTCAATTAAAACTTAAATTTTAAAGTTAACGAATTCGATGAAATTGAAATTTTACGATTCATCACAATAAAATACAAAAATTGTTATAAAGATTATAATTGAATTTTTTTAATCCATTCTTTCTTAAAACCTATTTTTTAAGGCATGTTCTGCAACATTAAAAAAGCAAGGCAGTTTTAAATAAAAAATCCTAAACTTATTTCTAGGATATATTTTTAAATAAAACTGCAACGAAATTTCTCAAAATACAGTTTAAAAAATAAATTTCACAGCCCTAAACAATCACCTTGCGTCATAGCCATCGAAGCCGAAGCTTCCGTGATCATCGACTCCAACGCCGTAACCAAATCCCGGTTCATCACGAAAAAGAGCACCGGATTACCCGCAGCATTAATCCTCGGTATTATCGTCGAAGCCGCGCCGGTCGGCGCAGCTGGTGTCGCTGGCATTGCTCCCATAGCCGGTGCGGGTGGCCTCGCTCCCGCAGCCGGTGCCATTGGCATCGCTCCCGTAGCCGGTGCGGGCGGCCTCGTTGCCACTAGAGCAGCGGAGGGCATCATCGCGCCCATTGCTCCTGGCGGCAGGCCCATTGCTCCTGGCGGTAGGCCCATTGCTCCTGGCGGTAGGCCCATTGCTCCTGGGCGTAGACCCGTTGCTCCTGGCGGTAGGCCCATTGCTCCTGGCGGTAGGCCCATTGCTCCTGGCGGTAGACCCATTGCTCCTGGCATTTGACCCGTTGCTCCTGGTGGTAGGCCCATTGCTCCTGGCGGTAGACCCGTTGCTCCTGGCGGTAGGCCCATTGCTGCTGGCATACCAGCCACTGTACCGGGTGGCTGTTCAGGTGAAGGAGAATGTGCTTGTAAAATTTTAGATTTTAGCTTGCAATCATAATGTTGGCGAACAAAGCTTGAATTTTCCGGCAAGTAACGATGCAGAGATCGTAATTTGTTATGCCGTGTCACGAAACAAGTTACGAGCTTAATTTGTTAAATAATTAGTTATTGTAATTATTGTAATTGTTAATTAATTGTTCACTGTCTTGCTTCGGGGACACAGTTTATCCCTTCACATGTTATAAAAGCCTATAAAAGAAGGGACCACGCCGCAGACTCGCGAATAGGCAGATCTGTGGACGTCGGGCAACGGCGGAAAATAAAATAAGAAAAAAAAAGAAAAGAAAGAGAAAAAACAGAAAGAATTTAAATTTGGCGGTAGAAATAAAATATAAGAAAATCGAAAAACAAAGAAGGGAAAAGCTCGCGTGAAACAGAAGAAGAGCTGGCAATAAGAAAGTTTCATTAGGTTGAAAAAATAAGGCAGAAGCTACGTTTTGTTTGGAAGCGACGGGTCTCTTGGACCAATTAAGCTTGTAATTTATCTTGTCAATAAAAAGAAATATAAAATAAAAAATCAATTTGTTGATCAATTCCACAAATTTCCGCGATTAAATCGATCAGAAACACATAAAGTTAATTTTAAATTTTGTTATTTTAGATTTTAAATAAGACTACCGTTTCATCGGCGGTTGTGGAATAAAGGCAACTTTTTCGAAATAGATAGAACACTCAGTTTTTACTTTAAGGGTAGGGTCCAGTCACAAAAACTCAAAAAAAAAAAAAAAAATTCTTTCATTTATAACTTATATTTACAGAAAAGTAAATATCTTTAACTAGTGTAAAAATAAAGAAGAAAATAAATTTTCAGCCTATTTTACTCAATTTCTGTGCAGTTATGCTTCAAAAAGTAGTAAAAACAAGAGTTTGGCAAAAATCTCCCCTGCAGTGAATCATTTGAGAAAGGACTATGAATCTGGAAAATTTGAATATGTTTCATCGAACACTACAACTTTACAGAGGCTTTTAGTTTTAAACTCAAAAATGCAATTTTGGCACTAGTTTCTTACTTTTAATGTTATTAAAAATACAAACATTTTTTACTATTTCTTTTTGTTTTTAATTTAAACTGGACTCAAAATTGCATTTTTGAGTTTAAAACTAAAAGCTTCTGTAAAGTTGTAGTGCTCGATGACACATTTTTAAATTTTCCAGATTCATAGTCCTAACTCAAATGGTTCACCGCAGGAGAGATTTTTGCTAACCCTTTTTTTGTTTTTACTACTTTGTTTTTACTACTTTTTAGAGCATAACTACATAGAAATTGAGTAAAATATGCTAAACAATTTTTTCTTCCTAATTTTTATACTATCTAAATATTTTACATTTTTGAAAATATAGATTGTAAATAAAGAATTTTTTTTTCTGACTAGATCCTACCCTTAAGAACAAACAAAAAGAAAATAATCTTTATTTTTTTCAGAAAAAAGCAATTTTAAAACTACTAAAGTGAATTTATTTACAAAATATACCGAAAAATCGCAGATACGTCTATACTACCTCAGAGAGTTTTAGTATAGTATTAAGTAGTAAAAAAAAGCTTTGCAAAAATGAAAATTGAAACCAATAATTAAGTAAGATCTTTTAGCAACAGAAGATAGTTAGTTAGATAGTTATATAGATAGATAATAGATAGTTTTAGCAATAGAAATAGCCATTTGATCAGTGACGTGTACTAAACCAACGTAGAAAAAATACTCTGGAAAGTCGTAATTTAATTTTTACGATTTAATTTTTATGATGTTTGTGAACATTTTTACAAGCAGAACCTATTAATTCAAGGTTACTAAAGTAGTACTATCTAGAATAGTATTTTTTATAAAGTGAGTAATTTTTGTCGTGTCACGAAATAAAATCCCGCAAGGGAATAAGGGTCTAACCGGAGCGGGCATAGCTCCAGGCGTTCCGGGCCGCTGCATCATGACCATCATACCCATTCCAGCAGTCCCGTTGGCCATCAGCGTGCTGCAGATATAGGGGATGTTCCACGTTTCTTTCTTCGTAGTTAGCACCATGATCGGGCACACCAGCACCGCCGGCCTGTTTTTCCAACGGAACGGGGAAGAAAAGTGAATTTTAAAGTAACCGTTTGATAGAATATTAAAAAGTACATACGACGCGTATATTTTATTTCTTCAATGAACTGTTTACAAAAAAAAATATCGCGAGTTAAAATTTATTACCCATGACCGGACGTCGTAAGATAGTATAACTATTTGTTGTAAACTCATGACGTTCAAAGAAATTTCAACGTGCCGTATCTTTATATTAATAAACATTGAATTGCGCGTCGCGTTATTTTTCAATATTCCAATAGATACGCGCAGTAGAATCTAAAAAGAAAATTCTTTTTATTCTCTAATCGCGTACGCCGTATCATCCCGTAGGAAAAAAGTATGCACAAGTTTTGTGCATAAATAAAATTTGTGCATAAATTTGTGCATAATTTAAAAAT
>JAXIUT010036719.1:0-10746 GCA_035586675.1 Eurytoma californica | reverse complement strand
CCAGGCCATCTGTTTCTTACCAAAAGAGTTCAGATGCTGCCAGTCATAATCCTATGCCATCAGGTGTATCTATTTCTACTTCATGCCAAAAGAGTGCACATTCTGCTGTTTATGAAGCAGTTCCGTCGGGTAAATCATCTTGCAAAAAGAACGACGATCCCGCCTGTCCCTGTCATAAAGCATCTTCTGCCAGGCCATCTGTTTCTTACCAAAAGAGTTCAGATGCTGCCAGTCATAATCCTATGCCATCAGGTGTATCTATTTCTTATCAAAAGAATGGAAGCACTGTCGTTCATAAAGCGGTGCCTAATGGTTCAGCTGTTTCTTGCCAAAAGAACGTAGATACTGTTGGTCAAGGCTCAGTTCCTTCAAGAGTTTCTTACAAAAAAAATGGCGGATCATCAGTTTGCGATACAGTCCCATCAGATGTATCACTTTCATATGAAAAGTACACCGTTCCTGTAAGTCACGAAACAGTACCATCAGACGTATCCCTTTCTTATGAAAAGAACGTAGGCTCTGCTGGTTATAGTGGAGTTCCGTCAGACGTATCTTATCAAAAGAACGTAGGTCCACCCGGTAATAACGCAGTTCCTATGGACTCATCTGCAGTTCCGTCGGGTGTATCTATTTCTTACCAACAAAATACAGTCCCTGCAAGTTATAATGCAGTTCCGATGGACTCATCTTCAGTTCCGTCGGGTGTAGCTATTTCTTACCAAAAGAACGTAGGACCTACTGGTTATAATGCAGTGCCTGTGGGCTCATCTGCCGTTCCGGCAGGTGTATCTATTTCTTACCAAAAGAATATAGGTCCTGCTAGTTATAATGCAGTTCCTATGGATTCATCTGCAGCTCCGACAGGTTCAGCTATTTCTTATCAAAAGAAAGTAGGCCCTACTGGTTATAATGACGTTCCTATAGACTCATCTGCAGTTCCGGCAGGTGTATCTATTTCTTACCAAAAGAATGTAGGCTCTGCTGGTTATAATGCAGTTCATATGGATTCATCTGCAGCTCCGACAGGTGCAGCTATTTCTTATCAAAAGAAAGTAGGCCCTACTGGTTATAATGCCGTTCCTATGGAATCATCTGCAGTTCCGTCGGGTGTAGCTATTTCTTATCAAAAGAAAGTAGGCCCTACTGGTCATAATGCTGTTCCTATAGACTCATCTGCAGTTCCGGCAGGTGTATCTATTTCTTACCAAAGGAATGTAGGCTCTGATGGTTATAATGCAGTTCCTATGGAATCATCTGCAGTTCCGTCGGGTGTAGCTATTTCTTATCAAAAGAAAGTAGGCCCTACTGGTTATAATGCTGTTCCTATAGACTCATCTGCAGTTCCGACAGGTGTATCTATTTCTTACCAAAAGAATGTAGGCCCTGCTGGTTATAATGCAGTTCCTGCTTACTCGTCAGCAGTTCCGGCAGGTGTATCTATCTCTTACCAAAAGAACATGGGGCCTGCAAATTACGATGCAGTTCCTATAGACTCTTCTGCTGTCCCGTCAGGTGTATCTATCTCTTATCAAAAGAATAATGGTCCAACAAATTATGCTACAGTTCCTATGGATACATCCATTACTTACAAAAAGAACGAAGGCTCTGTAGGTAACTACAATCCTACCTATTCCGCATCATCCCAACAACAGATTACAGATCCTATGGTAATAATTACTGCTGTTCAACGTCCTTCTCAGAAAAAATCTAACTTACCTTATAAAATGGAGGGAGTTAAAAACCCTACAGTGTATGGTCATGGACAAGCGGCAGGTCCTATTGTATACAGTTGTTGAAGGAGTCGATTTAAATTACCAGTACTGTAAGTTAACAAAAAGTACTTTTCTTTATTTTTTCTATACTTCACCAGATAATATTGATTTTGTTTGTATTTCAGGTAAAATTTACAAACGTTAAACTACTACTGACTTAGTTTACATGGGATATTGACTGTAGACTATTTACTATCTGCACCGATGACTGTAACCGCGGATCTTAGTCTACTGCTATTATTTTGTTACTACCTACTATATATTTTTATACTTGTTGATTTAAAAATATAAAACATACTTTAAACAAAATTTCCTTTTCTTGTCCCTGTTACCTACTACGAATTAACCTAAAAATATTTATTAAGTATAAGGTAAGTAGTAACTCATGTCAAAATGTGTGGCATTATAACGTTATAATTTACTACACAAATCTTTCCATTTCTGTTATATTTTGCATATTAAGTTGATTATTGATTAAGAATCATTAAGCATCATTCTAAATGATTCTTCTAAAAACGCGATCTTCAAAACTAATAATACAACTTTTGAATAAATCGTTCATAAATTTCATGTTCATGTTCATCGTTTTGGATATTCATAAATTTCATGTTCATCTTCATCGAATTGGATATTTCATTATTATTATACTTTACCGTCAGCTAGGGAATTGGTCTGCTGAATAGACTGATTGTTTATAATTAAATAAATTGATTAATTTAATTTCTAAATTAAATTATGCTTTATCGTGTAATTATAAAACTAGAATTTATGATAAGTGTGGTAAACGTACGTTGCATTTTAATTATGATGTCCTTGAATGTTGTTCTAATATTCAACCAACATTATATCAACTTGACTTATCTACTTAACTTGTTTTATCAGTTGTAGCTGTGGTAGAGGTGAATATAGGAACATTATTCTTGAAAAAGATTAATTTCATAACTTTACACTTTTTAAAAAGATTAAAATGCACCTTTTTTATTCTTAATAACGTCACTCCTAACCGTGTTCCGATATTCGTCCAGCATTATCCCAATATTACACAATATCACTGTTCCACTATCGGTTCCTAACAGCGATAACTATAACTGTGACATCAATTGCCAACATCGATGACTCCAACGGAAACTACGACTCCACTGACAACATCGTCGACTGCAGTGACAATGTCCGCCGGCAACTCCAATAACATCGATTGCCATTTCATCAACATCAATATATCCAAGAAAGTCTACGACTACATCAGCAACATCGTCGACTGCAGTGAAAACGTCCGGCAACTCTGACAACCTCGATTGCTACAAAGTCAACATCAGTGGCTAAGACTACAACTACATCACCAACATCGTCGACTGACATGACAGTGTCCGGAAACTCCGACAAACCCGATTGACACTGGGTCAACATAAATGTCTCCAACGGAGTCTACGACTAACATCGACAACATCGTCGACTGCAGTGGCAACGTCCGGCAACTCCGACAACTATTGCCATTGCGTCAACATCAGTGACTAAGACTACAACTACATCATCAACATCATCGACTCTAATGACAGCGTCCAGCAACTCCGATAACCTCGATTGCCACTGCGTCAACATCAATGACATCAACTAAGACAACCACTGCATCAACAACATCGTCGATTGCAGTGACAATATTGGCCAAATTTAACTTGTAGTAGTATTCCGATATTGATCCAGAATTGGTCGAATATTGTCCTAATATCAGATATTGTTCCGATATCGATCCAGCACTGTCCCGATATTACCCAATATCATTGATCCGTTACTGATCCAGTATTGGGTATTACTTTTTTTATAGATATCATAAATTAGATGTAATTATTGGAAATAATTATTACTTAAATAAATAATATTAGCATATTATAGTTTTTAGTTTTAAGTCAGTTTATAAGTCATTTTTTATGTAACCGGACCAGCATACATGATATTCTCCTTTGCTGGAATTACTTTTGTAATTTTAATTTTGTATAATTTCGTTACTATGTAATTGAATTGTATTCTTTACTCTGGTTTTGATAAATAAATAAATAAATTCACAAATTATTGCTTGATAGATCTCATTTGAAAGTCTCTACTCCTACCCTACATTTAGAAGAAAATATTTGCCATTAACGAATTAATTATTATACGGGGTGTTTGAAATGTTCCGGACCCCCTTAAGTGGAGTGGGGGCTCCGGAACATTTCAAACACCCCGTATTTTGTTACATATACTTTTGCAACAAAATACGTATTTATAAATTATTCAACGAATTACGTATGTATTGCTGGAACTAAAACATAATATTATTACAAAAATTTACAACATATAGTTAACCTTGGCTCTACAAAGTAGAGGAAAGTTACCTAGTATCGGCACCTATATCATTTTCAGCACTAACTTTTTATTGGATCGATGACAAATAAAACTACAAAAAGGAATTTTTTCATTGAAACACCTTTCCATAAATGCAATATTTTTTTTCTGATTATCAATATTTTAGAATGATTTTTTCATGAATAAGAAATTCAAGATTTTCTCAATTTCGAAAAAGTTTTGCCTAGTACCGACCACTACTATTCCCATGAAAAAATATCTTTTCCCATGAAAAACTTTTCTGTTAGTTTAAAATCCATATTTATTTCAATCTAACATAGATTACTTACAATGGTGTTAGAACATAATTCAGTTAAATGTATGTGCTTAAAAAAAGGTAGTTTGTATTCTATGACTGCTTATATGCAATTTTCATTTCACACTCTTTTCATAATTCTTTCTTTTTCTTTGTGGACGTCTTTCCCGGAAAACATGCAAAATTTATTGGAAATTTTTTTTTATTTTGTTTACTTTAAACATTGCAAGATTTTGTATTGAATGTCTGAAGTCGTGATTCTTTTCAATTTCTTTTTCCACATAAAACAACCCCACGATCTGTACTAATAATTAGCCCCACATCCATACTACATAGTTTTTCAATAACGACTATGAAATAAAATATTGGTAAATATAATAATAAATATAATAATCGGATGTTCTCAACAATATAATGACTACATGTGTATTGGAAATTTAAGAAGGCTGGTCTTGCCTGAACTGTTTATAGATCGTTTTTTTTTTGTTTGTTTGTTTAGTAAAAGTATGGGCGCCGTCTACTTTTACTTGAGCTTTGGCAAAAAACTTTTTTATTGTTAACAAATTCTGGCCTGCTGCAATTAGGATTAGTGGCGAAATTACTTATAATATTGTCATTTAAGTAAACTTTTTAGTTCGTATATAGGTTTATTAATGCACAAAGGATTCTTTATTTAGATGAATTTATAATAAAACAAAAATAAAATGTAATAAATATGAACTGATAAATAAAAAGATTTTATACTAATCTGAGACTTAAAAATGTAACGATTAAGTTGTTTAATAAATATCATAATTTCATTACTTAACCAATGATATAATAATTATCAAACGTTCGTCTTGTCAATAGGAGATTTGTATGTATAATTTTTTTAATTCTGTACATAAAGTTATCTTCTCATGCACGTGTCCAAAGTATAAAAAAGATTTTAAATACCTACAGATTTTATGATTATATAATTTACTTGTAAATTCCATGTAGTATTTTCGCTTCTTTAGATTAAATATTGCTATATATAATGAATCAAATTCAACTGAAATATATAACAGGTAGATAATTTCATATCATTTGTAAATTAAACTTGATTGACTAAAAATCGTAATTTTCTGCTAAAAAAAAAACACGTTTTAATCAACGTTCGATGTTTATCTGTTGTTCACCACTTCGATCGTTGATTATTACTATAAAAGAGTGTTACCCAAAGCGTTATGCAGTTAATTCTTGATTTAATTCATAACTGTCGATTTGTCAGGCAGTTTTTTAAAATAAAAAAAAAGCCATGAAGATTTTAGGAATTTTATTACCTATTCTACTTTCATCATTGACGATCGCTCATGGCAAAAAGAAATTGGGTAACTCGACTTCAAATAAATTTTACATAATTACTAAATTGCTTTATCTCAGCTTTCCTATAACTTGATTTGTCAATTATTCTATTTAAACTAATAATCTCTGTACAACTTTGTATAATACATATTGGGCAGTGCAAAATTTTTTATTAAACTACAAAATATAAAATTTATTATTTACATCTGTAAACCAATGCGTTTTTTATTTTTCAGGATTTTCAAAAGGGGTATCTTCGGATATTGGAGCCGAAATCGGATATTATGATTCGAGTTGCAGTTGTAACTTGCAACATGCTCCTTCGAATTATGAAGAGCCTGTTGTTTATAAGACTGTACCTGCTATCGTGCTCCCTGCAGCTTCTGCAAGTTACAGCGCAGCTCCTGTAGGCGGATCTATGTCTTTGTCAAAGAAGGGTAAGAAAGGTTCGGGTATATCCTACGAAGACCTCCTAGGTTCTCTTGGTAAAAGCCTAGCTGGTTCTTTCGACAAAAAAGGAAAGGGACATCACGGAGGTAGTGCACCTGCTGATTGCTCAGAAAAAGTACAGTCTGTACATGTTGTTCCTGTTCAAATTCCTGTTCAACAATCTTACTCAAAGGATGATTGTTACGACTCAGTGCCATCTGTCGTACCTGTTTCTTACAAGCCCGTAGGCCCTGCCAATTGCGGCTCAGTTCCTACTGGTCCATCTATTTCTTACCAAAAGTCTTATACTTATGAGCCAATTCCTATGCGTCCATCTGTTTCTTGCCCTCATAATGTAGGCTCCGTCGTTTATGGCGGAGTTCCTATGGGTCCATCTGTTTCTTACCAAAAGCATGTCGACTATGAAGCAGTTCCCATTGGTGCATCTGTTTCTTACCCTCATAACGTAGGCTCCGTCGTTTATGGCGGAGTGCCCATTGGTCCATCTATTTCTTACGAAAAGCCTGGCGGCTATAGAGCAGTTCCCATTGGTGCATCTATTTCTTACCAAAAGTCTGGCGGCTATGGAACAGTTCCCATTGGTACACCTATTTCTTACCCAAGCACTGTAGGCTCTGTTGCTTACGAGCAAGTTCCTGTAGGTCCTGTCGCTTACGAGCCAGTTCCTGTAGGCCCTGTCGAGTATGGAGTTCCCGTTGGGACATCCGTTTCATACCAAAGCAACGTTAGTCCTATCGCTTATGGTGCAGTTCCCGTTGGCCCTTCTCTTTCTTACCAAAAGAGCGTAGGTTCTGTCAGCATAGGTCATGACGGTAACTACGCGCCTCAAAATCCATCCATCCATCATAATCATCATGCATCGTGCTCAGGGGTTGGAAGCCCCGTCGTTGCTGTTCCCTCCGGGCATCAATCTTCTCATCACAAAATAGGCTTAATCGCCAGTAAGAAATATAAACCAGTACATTACGCTCCTCCACCACACGCTGCACCTGCTCAAGTGCCTCCCAGTCAAGGATCTTACGTGATTGTTTCATCTGGACATTCACCGCATGGCAACGGATGTGGATGCGGTTGTCAAAACAACCGAATTATGTGAGTTAATAAATAATATTTTTCTTTATTTTTGTTATATATTTATCCAGATAATTAATAATATTCATTTTGTTTGTATTTTAGTTGAAGATGAGGAATATCAAATCACTACTGGTCTAGTAATTTCCTGCGGTTACTGCAGACTTGGTGAATTACTTACTACCTGCGACCTCTGACTGCAGCCAATGGCCTTAGATTTTACTAGAATTATTTTTGTACATACTGATTTAAAAATATAAAATGAATTAAAACAAATCTTGTTTCTTCTTTTTATTATTTATTGTTAGCTTCATATTTACCTGATGATTAAAAAGACTTTTCGCATAATTTACTATTTGTAATACGTAATGAATAATATTGTTTTTAAATTATACAAAACCATTCAGTTAAAGGAAAGAGTATTGCTATTGCTTGCACGAATAATTCTCAGAATGTTCAATGACAAGGCTTTATTATGCAATGTGATGCGATTATTATTAATGAAAAAAATTCATCGGTGAGTCTGGTCGGTAATGACTGAAATAATTATTTTTTGTCCTCACCTTTGGAGTATAAAATAATCCACGCGTTGACAATTGACTTTAGTAAGCTCACTTCTCATAAAGATCGTATATCTAAAATTTAAAAAGAAGTTCACAATGAACTCCGCGGCTATTATTCTTGTTTTAGTTATCGCGGTGCTCAGCATTTGCCACGCCCAAAGTAAGAAAACTTTTCATATCAAGTAGAGCATAAATTTATTTATTCTTTCGATCCAGTGCCAGGTTTCGGATTGAACGTCGGGGTTCCTGGTGGTGGTTACGGTCAAGGTGGATATAACGGAGGATACGGAAATAATGGTCCTTATGGACAAGTATACGGACCTCCTGGGCAAATGTACGGACGAGGAGGTCGTGGAAGAGGCCAATCCGGTGGATACGGTAACTTGAATACAATCGTTACTGCAATTTTTAATAGCCATTGCGCAGGATGTCGATTTTGCGTATGCAAGCACTATCGTGTGGTGGTCGTTCCCATTTCGCTCGTGCATCAAACGTACGAGTTTGCTGATCGAGCAGAGCGAGGGTGACAATCACATGAGTCCAGAATCGTCTCTCGTTCGTGTATCTATTTTTCAACATGACGAGATCAAAGTCTGATTTGGTGCAATCTTGCTTATGTAAAATTGGAAATCTGTGCAGGAGTGTGATTGCTTACAAATTTGAAACAAAGATTAATATGACTTTTTCTTTTTCAGGATACCTTTGAATTTTTTTATTGTGCATTGCATTGTAGAGAGTTACAAAAATAATTAGTTCTGTATAATTCAATAAAAATTAAACAGATTTGTATTATTTTATTTTATCCATCCCAGTCATATTATAAGGTTTGTTAATGACGAGAGTGAAAATTCTATAAAAAGCAATTCTAGAATTGCGAAGCGTATCTTTTAATATTTGATGTAATGAACGTTTGTATATTGTAAAATTGTAAAAACATTCACTTTTGTAATATTTTAAATAAATTTCTTGTATTTACTTTTATTGTTGTTATAACCTTTTATTTTTCCATCTACTCTGTTTGTTCCTAAATTACATTTTTTTCGTAGTATAATGAAACTAAATAATTACAATACTCTATCAATGGATAGAACGAATAAAATGTATACAAACTCTACATTATCTGGTTTTTGACCGAACTTGAATAAATATTACTGAAATAGGTGCAGTATGGAGTCTTACACATATAAGCTAACATAAGCAATTTAATATTGAAGTTGTATTTATTTTATTTAATTATATTAGAATATCGATTTATTTTTATTATGATGTTACATGATTATAAAATTATAAACAATTTCTTTAATTGCGATGATTTGAAGCAACTTATTCAGTACTGAAAGTGTTCATTTAATTTTGGAATCTATTCAACTTAGAATAGGATTAAAAGACTTGGAATGATATATCATAAAAGTAGTTATTACGTTTAGATATAGTTTTAGAATTAAAATCATTAAATTTAAGATTAATCGACTTATGATTGTTTTGGCAAGGGTTCTTAGCTCGTTGGATTAATAAATATTATGTTGACCATTAACGTGCATACAAGATACAAGCTTGATATTGTTCACTTACACACTTAACGTTAAGATTATCTAATTAGTATGATGCACATCGTTTTCTGAGCGAAAAGTTTTGTCGGAGTATCACGTTTTAATCGCTATTCATATTTTACCTTTCTTATCTTCGATTAATAAAAAGAGACGATTGCCAAAAACATCAGTCAGTCAGTCCTCAATTGTCAATTAGTCAAGTAGTCAAGTAGTTTTTTAAAGTAAGAAAAACGTCATGGAATTGTTAAATCTTTTATTTATTATTTTATTGTCTTCGTGCACCGTAATTCACGGTCAACTTAATTACGGTGAGTCAACTGCAAACAAGTTAATAATAAAGAATAAAAGAGATTGTTGGGGACAAATGGTGTTTAATTTCATTCAATAATGATTAAATTAACTTTTATTTTCCAATTTGTTACAAAATTATTTAAACGTACAAATTAAAATATTAGTAAATACAACATGAAGTATATACAATGTAAAGAAATGTAAAAAACAACAACGTAATGTAGAATACACTAATATAATGCGCATAATTTATGCATTTGTCTACATTTCGAGAGTGATCCACTTTTTTAATGCAACACATAACAATTTAGAGAAAATTATTTTTTCGAAATTTCTCTATAAATGTAATATCTGACACACTCCATTTTTCGAAATGAATAAACAATTCATGAATTGTTATTATTAATATGGAATTTGTAAATTTGATGAAAGAGGTTCAGATGCTTCATTTGCGCGAGTGGAATGGTGGAAGTAGGGTCCCCTCTCTTACTCCACGGTGACTCGCCTCTCTCCGCGCCCTCCTTCCGCAGCCAACAAACTCAATGTTTTCGCTGCTTCTTTTTCAAATGCCTCGTAAGCGTTTAATAACTGTCCGCATTTTGATTTCTTGGTTATTCTTATATTAAAGTAATGTTTGTATTTTAATCTTAAATTTGCAATTTTCATCAGGAATTTTTATATTTAAGGAATTTATAAACTCTATCTTCTATAAGAATCTATGTTAAATAGTAGATATTCTGCTAAATTTAAAAAATAATCGCTAAATAATTCGAGAAAAAAAAATTTACAGACTTTTATTTTGTATTCCAAGGTTATAATATATCTGAGAATTGTAGAATAAATAAAAACAATGTAATTCTCCCAGTTAACGATTTAGTAAAAACTTTTATAAATTATGGTTGTAATATTGAATTGACTTAAATTTATTATTTATTTTAAAGTGTATCGATTGTATAAAAATATGTACATTTAAGACAGGAAAAAAATTAAAAAACAATAAACACTCAGAAATAACCCTAGTGGAAATTTTTAGTGTATCAAGATGTATCAAAGTGTATCAAGATGTATCAAGATGTATCAAAATGTAT
>JAXIUT010036698.1:0-13551 GCA_035586675.1 Eurytoma californica | reverse complement strand
TTCGCCTCGATCGACAATTACATGTGATCTGAGACATTTCTTATTATACAGGGCCAGGTACGTAATATACTATTTTTAAACTAATGTTTTTAGAAGTTTCAAACAAATATTTATTCGATTCAACACTGAGAAAAAAGTAAAAATTTAATTTTACCATACACCCTAGTAAACTAGAATATAGTAGTTGTTGACAAAATTATGGTATCCGCTATTGTCTTTTTATTAATAGTTTCTACTGTAGATAATATAAATATAATCACTAAAAAGTAATAGTAATGTACTTGTAAAAAAAAGTAATAAACCGTTCAGCAAATTTTATTATTTCAATAGATTCATTATTACTTTCTGTACCCATATAAAAATGTTTATCATATACTTATTTTGTAAAAAAAATACTAAATTTACAGCAAAATTTACTATAATAATGTTAAAAATAATTAAGATTTTAACGGTAAGATTTTTTACAATTTCTAGTATGTCACTAGCATATATACCTATCATATACCACTAGAAAGTCTGGTAACTTTCTGATAATTTGTGCAAAAATTTCTTTTCAATAAAACAAATTATTGACACTCCTTAAAGAAATATTTAGTTAAAACTACTATTTTTCAGTGTGATGCATTAAGGATCAACGAAATTTTAATGCGCGTATGTTACACGAGTAGATGATTGCGATCTCGAGTGGGTTGGACGGATTGTTTTCTTTATTGTTTACGCATATGCAGTGATTGCTAAGTACTAGTAAAAACCTATAATAAGTCGCGAGCAGTGTAATTACTATCTACTTGCGTAAAAATCGCTTGTTGAAGTAAAGTGTCGTTAGAAGTGTGCACATATGATCTTTTTGAAAAATTAAGGCGAGATGCAGAATACGTAATATATAATAAATCCAACGTTTTGTAGGAAATGCTAGATTAGATTTTTCCACGCGGGGTACCGAGTAAGTTTTTGCTCGAAAACATGTTGTAAGGGGATCGTAAATTTTAGTGATCAAGTAAATAACCCAAATGCGACGGGCGCTTTCAGGTAAGGAAACCCGCAATTTGACACGACAATGATACTCGAATTTTCTCGCGACAAGAATACAAGTTCACTCGGAGGGCCAGATGAAATCAAAGTTCGAGGCGTAACGCGTGTGAAAAACTAACGAATTCTTCGTTGGCTCAGAGCGGCGCGTATAAAGAATGTGTTTGCGCTTCGCAGTAGACAATGAGTAACACCTATAATTTCGGCCCGATCGTTATGAATTCTGCAGCAATTTTGACATACATTATGATAAGTGGCAGCTTAATTCGTTAATAATTACCAGAAAAACAATCAAATAAGCCTGGGAGGAGCGAGCTTTTTCATGAGCGGAGTCATTTATTTTTTCGCTGTTGAAACGGTGCAAAATTCGTCGTCGCTATTAAGCGATTAGCAGGCAATTAGTTACTTTTATAGGTTGTGCAAATATGTTAATTTCGCTCTAATTTCTTCATTGTAAAATTCACGTTTAATTTTATTTATAAATTTAGTGGCGTCATTGGTTCTCACAGCAAGGTTTGTTTGTTTTAAACGCCGTAAAGTACTATTTTAGGATACGTACTTGTAAAACACCGATCTTAAAACTTTAAAGACTTTTTTAAATATTTTAATCCTTGGTTAATTTATTATTACATAGAAGAGAAAAATTTGTTCGCTGGGCTCTTTTTCGTTAACTTTTTGCGTCTGACATTGACCCTGTTTACGACCTACAACGTTCATCACTTATGACTTACATAGGTAGAATCGTACAATGGTGTCCAATGTTGCACACAAAAAAAAACAAGCTTGCCTAATCTGGGGTACTTGCTTCGCGTCGGGCTCACCTCAGGAACTATTCCAGTAATTAAGTATTGTAACAAACATACCAAAATAATTTAAATACTTTTGTGTTCTCTCCTGGAATAAAAGTAAACAAAGTTAAATTTGTATTCAACGTTGATGGAGGTAAGAAGTAAAAAACGATTATTTAACTGGTTTTTATAGAAAGATATAATTTAGTTCGACAAAGTACGAAATGCTGAATACACCAAATTATTTTATTCCTGTTTATTATGTAGTGCGTCATGACGATTCCCAGGATTACTCACACTACTTGTAAATTCTATTATTTAGGGAATAAAGGGAAAATAGGAGTTCTAAAAAGATGATTTATTTTCTTCAAGAAAACTGCTTAAAAAATTAATTTGAAATGAAAATTTATACATACATCAAAGCGGTATTTTGTTTCGAGTGTTTCAATTTAATATTAAAAATAAAAAAAACAATTTTCTTTTCAAATATTATTTTTTTGGGTCCATATTTTGTGGTATAAGTATTTAATTTTTACATCATATGCTCCAGATTTCTAATGTTGTTCCAATGCCCAACTATACCACGTAGACCATTTTGCCTAGCTCTCCCTCATCGTGGGTGTTAAACCAAGAGTCTTTACAAAATTTTTCTAAATATTTGCTTTTGCTTTCTGAACAAATCATGGCTGTACATTGAGTAGAAAAGTAAATGTTTCCCACAAAAGATAATGTTAAAAATTCGTCATTCAAATATCGATGATCCGTAATTTACTTGGATCAGAACGAAAACAGGGCTTAGAAACAAAACATCTCGTCAGTTTTTTAATTTTTTCTCACTTGCTTCGAAAAAGCGTCATGGCCACTTCAACAAGTTACTCTCAAAATGTGGAAGAGTGAAAAACCACTCGAAGCGAGTGATAAGTCAGCCAATCGAACTTCGCTGAAAAAGAGTGAATTTTTACATCAATTGAGTGATTTTTTGAATTTTTCATTCTTCTACGTTATAAGAGTACACAGCAAATATACGAATAAAATCAACATCCACATAATTATCACAATTACAATTAATCATTTCAAAATTCCTTTCCCCTCGCCCATTTCTCTCCGTTCCTCTCGAAGTAAGTGATAACTCAGCCAATCGAGCTTCGCTGAAAAAGAGTGAATTTTTACTTCAATTGAGTGATTTTTTGAATTTTTCATTCTTCCACGTAATAAGAGTACACAACAAATATACGAATAAAATCAACATCCACATAATTATCACAATTACAGTTAATCATTTCAAAATTCCTTTCCCCTCGCCCACTTCTCTCCGTTCCTCTAACTCACTCCCGGGGAGCTTCAATTTTCCGTCGTAATAAAACCATTCCGCTCTCAGCGAACCCCGAAATTCCGAGCAGAATTACAGAAATGTCGCCCCCTCCGTACCCCAACCAGAAATAACTCCTTCCCCTCGCGTAGAAATCGCCCGATCGCGCGTTTCACCCCAGCGGCGCGTGCCGTGGGTGCCGAGAGGCGCGCGCGCGCGATGACAACAGGTGTAGAAGCGCGGCCGCCCCCACTCCCGCCGGCGGGCGTGCGACTCCCGCGGATGACCTCCCGCGTGTCGTTTGACACGCCGCGGCCCCGGGGATAAATGTATACGCGCGGGCCCACGGAGCTTTTAGTTTACAACTGCGCGCGTCCGAGCGAGCAGGCGCGCCGGCGAACAGGCGGCCGATTTTCGTTTTCGCTGCTGCGACGGGTGACAAGTGCCGCGATTACATTTGCTGTATGGTGCGACGCGGTTTTTAGGGGGATTCCTGTCTTGGCGGACGGTCGATCGGTGTTCGGTTTCGGGGAGGCTGCGTGGTTTGATCGGCGAGGGGAGGTTACTGGTGCTCGCAAATGGAGGTGCTCCTCAGGCCCGTCTCCGTGGTCGTTCTCGATCTACGGAGACTGCATCTCGTAAGTTTTGCGATTTTAAGCCCTTTTTTAAGCTATTTTTCAATTTTGAGAATTTTTAAGCAATACTTCAATTTTGAGAATTTTTAAGCATTATTTCAATTTTGAGAATTTTTAAGCAATATTCTAATTATTGAGAATTTTTTATCAATACACACCGAATACTCTCTAAATATGAATATGTGAAACTCATGGATTTCACGTTCGAATAAGTGAATATGCATTTATTCCACGTTATAAGTCGTTCACTTATTCGTTAAGTGAACGACATTTAACATTAAATATGTGCATTTGGACGAATTTCACATTTTCATATTTACAGAGTATGGAAGAGCATTTTACAATCTCTGAATGTTTGTTTTATGATCTTAAAATAACTTTTGGATATTAAAAGGAGTATAATACGATTATACTTTTTTCTCTCGAAATAAGGAAATTTTTAATTAGACCGTTTACTATTAAAGAATTAGAATTTATTTAAAATTTTCGCTATAAAAAATTTATTGCGATTTATTGAAAATGTCTATAGTTTGTGTCAAAACTACAGGTCACAAGTGTTAATATTTTTGTAGGAACCGAAGATTCTCATTCTTATTTTGTTTTCTTCTCATTTTGGTCTGAGTTATTGGTATCTATTTCTATCTTAGATGCTAATTTCTTTCTGTAAACTTATTTTCGAAATAGTGGATTTTTATTTTTTTTTACGATGATCAGTGCGCGATTGTTTTGAAATTGTTGGAATTTTCAGTGAAAAAAATTTCGAAGATATAAAAATCAAATTTTTGAAAAATGTTACTAAATGCTACCAGTATACCAAACTATGATTTAGATTCTGATTCATTCAACACTTGCTTCATCCAGGACAATAAAATACAATTTTAAGATGTATAAGCTTCCCCTATCTAGAAAATTAGTAATTTAAAACTGAAGAATCCATTGATTCCGTACGAAACTCGTTCCGATCACAAAAGATTAATATTAAAGAAAACGACAATCGAATGGCTCTTATATAAAAAAAATACACTCGGCCGCGTCGATAAATAATTTATGTACTCCAAAAGTCCATTATAATCAAAAGCCAACTAAAGTCCTTACACGCTAAGACGGATTAGCTTATTCAATTGACGTCCGTGCCCGTTGCTCGTATAGCAATTTTTTCCAACAAAACGTCACGTTTTCTTCGCCTCCACCGCGCCGGCGCTTCTTGCGCCGCGGATAAAACACCAGCGGCTCGATTACTCACTCGCGAAGAAATCCGCGCGCACTCCCGCGCTCGTAAAAGAAGCGGCGGGGACAAACCGAGCACCGAAGTGAAATGCACCGCGGAATATCTCTTCCCTTGACATACCTCGCGCGTTCGCTGGCGTTACACTTGTTTAGCTTATATCACACGCCGTGGAAACACCCGTGCGATCCGCTTTTTTTCATCTTCCTCGCTCTCATGCATATGCAGGAAGGGAGCAGCGCGACGCGACCTTCCGCGCGGAGGGACGAGCGACGCCGATGGATGCATAATTCTAGTCCGAGTGCCCGCGATGATTTTTGCTGTCTAATTGCAGATATTACGCTTGAAACTGATTCCACTTAACGTTTGGTCACTTTTGTGCAGTTCTGAAGCCCGGAGATGAAGCATGAAGTTATAAATCTGTAGTACCTACTCTCATGATGTGGAAGAGAGAAAAATTAAATAAATCACTCTATGAGAGGGAAAAATCTTTCTTTTTCAGAAAAAACTCAGCCACTCGAAGCTCGATTGGCTGAGTTATCACTAGCTTCGAATGGTTTTTCACTCTTCCACATTTTAAGAGTACGAACTGTTTAAATAGGACTCCCATCAAGGAGAGAATCTCCCAAATTTTCAAGAAAAATTGATTAAAACCCCTTTTTTATGATTTAAATAAAGGTATAATATAGATATGTTAAAAAATAATAGCAACTTTTATTCTTCAAAACTAGTATCCCTGGTAGAAATCGTTAATTTGTAGGATACGTAAAATGAAATTGTTAACACGTAACTGGTATAAAACTGGCCATTTTTGGCCTTCAAACAGTAACTGTCCAGTTTATGTCCAGTTTATGGCTACAGCCGATACTAACGCCGTCGATTTCAATTAGAGTATGCACAAGGAACATTTTAAAAACTGTAGTAATAACTTAATTTTGTACTTTCTAATGTCTAATGTAGTAGTTTTTCAATGCGCATACAGTTTCAACTATTTAATTTCATTCAGTCCAAATGCATTCTATTCCATTTTTATGTGTAGAATAAAAATTAATATTACTTTTCAATTCCACACTACACTCCCACGTGAAAAAATGTTGTAAAATTTTTATAAAACGTGTTTTATAAAAAATGGACATATAAAGTTTTATAAAATTAATTTTTTAAGATTAAATTTTATAAAATTTGACCTAAAAAGAACATTCTATAAAAAACTTATAAAACTTTCTATATCCGTTTTATTATAAAACACATTTTATAAAAACTTTACAAAATTTTTTCCCATGGGAGCTGCCAATTAAAAAAGCAAAAATCGAGTCGTTATCCATTTTCTTCGAAAATTTACGAGACTCTCCCCTTACGGGTTGTTCCACTCGACAAACGCAAGAAATGTCCATTCCACATCCCAAGGTCACGTGCCAACGAAACCACATTATGACGTGCTTAATAAAATTGGACGTTGAAAAAGGTCGCAGGCTCTCGGGCAACTGGAACCAATCATACGAGCGCCGTTGCGATTTCGTAATCTCAAGGGTGGTTATCGCGAGGCAGGAGGAAGAGGACACTTCGGCACGCGACGCCGCCGATTGTTCTGCCCGCCGGCCCGACGGCGCGGACTTCCTCGTCCTCTCGTGCCGCGAGCCGTCTTCGGGCGCTCAAAGGAAAAAAAAATCGCGCTGGCTATTCAGCGGAGGAAAATTGGCCCCGAGGATGGCTCGCGGTTGAATCACGCGCGGATTTGTCACGGCGCGCTTCCGAGAAATCGGGCGATCCAGTAAGAAAATGCAAAGTGCCTCGGCGTTTCATTTAGCTCACTTAATTGCTATGGATATATACGTGAGAATGCGATGTAGAGCAGTTACTGGTAGCGCCTTTTTATAGTCATTAACTTCGCTGCTTAGAAGTAATTGTGTGTCTATACTTTTTAAGCAAAAAATGCGCGTAATATTGCGATGGTAAAAAAATCGTTTCATTAGAAAAGTAACGCAGACACTTTTTTTTGTACTTTTCACTCTTTCGCATTATAAGAGTATGGTTAACGATATAGACAATGTATTATTGAAAAGGGATTGGACAAAAGATTCTATGTACATAAAGAAACTTTCATTTTTCGTACCAAACGCCCTGACAGCAGTCCGAGCGCGGTACACAAAAAGTCACTTCCGACATTTAGTTAATCACACGAGAAATGACGATGTTTTATTTCACGCGAGCGCGGACCCCCCTACCGAAAGTTCCACCCTCTTATCGCGCGATGTTTTTTTTCGTCGATAATCCCGCACACGTACCGACTTTTTTCCATGACGCCGGACTCTTATCTCGGGTGGCCATCGCGCGCAATTAACCGAAGGGGTTCGAGTGTCCCACTTTTTTCCCCTCCTTTCGGGGATGAAAAATTAATACGAGGGTGGAGTGACGAGTGTGCGAACGGAATTACGATGAAACAAAGTGGGAACGAGACGTTACGGCTTTATAATGAGGGAGTTATTACTGTGGCTCGTTGCATAAACGATTATTTAAATTAATGCGAAATTCAGCATGAATCACCGGAAATGGATGAGAGATTGTAAATGATTCCTTTGAAAAATACACATTGATATCTGATATTCCGTTTTTGACTATTTTTAGTATTTATAAGTGACTAATAGAATTGTTTTAAAATTAAAACTTTATAAATTATGCGAAACACATAACGTTATTTAATGCGATTCTGCAAAGCTTTCCAGTTGTTATTATCTGTTTATTTATAAGACGGTAATCATGAGTAACAATCACAGTCATGAAAATGAAAAACTATTCAATAGGGTTTTGAAATTATTATAAAATTTAAAAAACATAACATTACCCTTTACTATAAAAGCTTTCCCCAGTAATTATTAACATTTTTATTCATTCTTACAAAATGATAATCATCAGCAATATCCGGGTCACGAAAAAGAAAAAGTAGGAAATTATTACTACAAACATAATTATTGCAAAATTTTAACTTATAATTAATTATGTGAAAAACATTATTTTTTATCCTATAAAGTATTTTCCAGTAATTAAACATTTTTATTTGTTCGTATAAAACGATAATAATCAACAATACCAGAGTCATGAGTGAAAAACTATTCTTTAAATACTTTTAAATTTTATAAACGCAATTGTTATAAAATTTAGTCTTCATTAAATCTGTGAAAAAATTAACATTATTATCTTACAATCGTACAAAAAAGTTAACAGTAATAGTAACATTCTTGTTTGTTCTTAAAAAGTTATAATTATCAACAGCATCATAGAGTCATGAAGATAAAACTAATTTATGCTGAAAAAAAGAAAACAGTTGTAGTTAATATATGACACATTTTATGCTGATATAGTTCAGCGTTTATAAGAGTACGCGTATATCTGCCGCAATAATACTATATATTAACTACAACTATGCCTTTTAAATATGCGTACCTGTTTATTTTTCTTGTTTTTAAATATACCTTTTGTTTTTTTTAAATGTATGAAAATTATTTTTTTTTTTAATGTATGAAAATTATTAAATGAAGTTATTAAACAATTTTAATTCAATTAATAAAGTCAAAAACATAAAATCAGTTCCTATAACCGCGGGAGTGACCAGGTGGCGATTTTCCGTCTTTTACGCTCTGAAGTAAATGACGGCTCGTTTAGTAAGACTGAAAAAGAAAAAAGATCGCCATTTGTCAACCCTGCCTGTAATAATAAATTCTATAAATCACATTTCATTAATGATTATAAACACTTTTAAACATAAACAAAAACACAAGCAAAAGAAGTCGTCTGTCACAACAGAACGAACTGAAATGTACTACTATAGTCGGTTAAATTTGGAGACGCACTGACGGCCCCTACGCGGGGATGTGTCAGCTCACGCGTAGGTCTACAAAAAGGCCCATTGCGCTAAATGTACTACTAAATTACTATTAAAAATTACTAAATTACTAAATTACTAAATTACTAATTAAGTATTACTAAATTACTATTAAAAATTACTACATTACTAATTAAGTATTACTAAATTACTATTAAAAATTACTATATTACTAATTAAGTATTACTAAATTACTATGTAAATTACTATTGCCCGCTTGACGTTGCAGCTGAGCTTGGCGCTGCTCTTGTTGCTCGGCGCGAGTGAGGTGCTCTGCCAGCTGGACCTGCCGCCGCTGCGCGACGACAACAGGTACAACGACCGCTTCGACGGGCGCAGACAGCCGCAGAACGACCGGTACGACCCGATCGACGGCCGGCGACCGACGCAGTCGGACGGCCGCTTCGACTCCTTCGACGGAGGTCGTAGGCCGAACGACGGCCGGCTGGACTCGTTCGACGCCGGACGAAGGCCGAACGACGGCCGGCTGGACTCGTTCGGCGCCGGACGAAGGCCGAACGACGGCCGGCTGGACTCCTTCGACGCCGGACGAAGGCCGAACGACGGCAGATTCGACCCCAACGACCCGCGGCGGCCGCAGGACAACCTGCCGCCGCTGCGCGACGAGCGACTCGAGCAGAACGTCGGCAGGCTGCTGGCCAGCCTCGACTTCACCGGCACCCAGGCCTGCAGCAACAACGTCGCCGCGCAGTGGAATTATGAGACCAACGTCAATGAACTCTCTCAGCTGCAGGCGGTAAGATGATCACTTGATAAGATTTGATAAGATTTATTAGTGGTATAATGATTTACGGTGGGTCTATTCGCACAAAATTCACGTAAAATACGTGGATTTAACCAATAACCCAATAATCCAAGTACCCCTGTAGCCATATTTGCATTCACGTGGATATACGTGGATTTAAGATTTATGTGAATACGTACGTGGATTTAAGATTTACGTGGATATACGTGGATTTACGTTGATTTTTGTAGATTTTATGCCTTATATCCCCGTAAATCGTATTTTACGTGAATTTTGTGCGAATAGATTCTCCGAATGATTTATTTTTGTAATTTTGCGAGGCTCTTTTTTTCATTTACTAAGGAGTTCAATTTAGGTCAAAGGATCTTTCAAAAATAATTTTTTATTTACTTGTCATTAAATTTGATAAGAACAAATACTGTATGTAATGTGAAGAATGGTACTTCGAGAGATATGATCATTTTATGGGCGATTTCAAACGAATAAATTAATTTGATGAAAGAGAATTGAATCATTTTTGTTTTCAGATCGATAATAAATTCGAATAAATTGTTACAGTAGAAAACTTCATGGTTTATGATAGTAAGCTGTTTTTATGCGATGTTACTGCTTTTGTTTGCTCTGCTGTGATTAAACAATTCTGCGGTGGTTGCCCGTGAAATTTCCTAAGAAACAAAATTTCCTTTGTGAAAATCGGTTTATTAAAAATCGGACAAGAAATATAAAACATTCCAGTCTTTTTTGATGTTTTATTTTTGGTGATCAATATAAGGTTTCCCAAATTTTGATATCCAAAAAATTGCCTTTTTCAATATCTCTCTTCATTCAGTATTCAGATCAATGATAAGTAAATAAAAAATTATTTATTTTTTTGTTAGAAGCACTGATCAGAAAAGTGTCATTTCTTCTGGTCACCTTTGTGCTTACAACTTTGGAAATGGTTTTCAGTGGCAAATAATGAAACAAACCATTTTTATTTAGCTCTGCTCATTTAGGTAGTAAGTACTAAATAAATATATATAATTAGTTAGCAAAACATGTTATATAGCTCCTAAATAAAACACCATGGAATCTAAGTAAAGCTGATTTATCGCTTTACTACTGATACCGTAAGAAATCATTTTTCAAAGTTTCATACGACCAAGTGGTTTGACACTTTCCTGGTGCGATGCTTATCAGTGACATTTATGTCACACTGGTTATTGAATATGTCACCGAAAAAGATGGAATAAATAGCTGAAGGTGAAAGCTATGAATTTTTATCGATTGACCCAGTTTTCTGTAAATAGGCCGTGGATTAATTTTTCAAACTTGTATCAACGCAGGTAGTGTCGCCCGTATATGTACTGTTTGCGGACGCGCGGCACTTATCTTCAGAAAGCGATCCCGTCATTTCATAATGAATGGAAATTACGTGAAATCTTTAACACTTACTTTGTACTATTGCGTAATTATGCGCAAACTCTCTAAATACTTAATATTTTTACTTTTCATTTATGCCTTAAGTGTCAATTTTTTGTTAGCATAAAACCGAGTATACTTTAACAAACAAGTTTTTTTTTCTTCACAAAAGTAAAGTCTTACTTTATTACCTATATCTAAATTGAAAATTCCACT
Organism: Eurytoma californica; assembly: GCA_035586675.1. Classification (NCBI taxonomy): domain Eukaryota; kingdom Metazoa; phylum Arthropoda; class Insecta; order Hymenoptera; family Eurytomidae; genus Eurytoma; species Eurytoma californica. The sequence goes on along the minus strand of JAXIUT010036698.1, from coordinate 2,302 downwards.
TCCAAAATGTGGATTAGAGTGTGAATGTGGAATAGAGTAAAAAAATCAATCAAACTTAGACAGGTTCATTTTTTTTTTTTTTTTTTAAATGAGTGATTTTTCACTTGATTACAGTAATTTTTTAAATTATGAGAGCAAATAGAAAAAAATACAAAGAAATAACTACGACAAACCATCAAGTTTGGTTATATATCAAGGACCACGCGTTAGAACACGTACATCCGTGGTTATCCGCGTGACGCCGAAGACACCGGATTCGCAGAAGCACGCACACATCCTTCCCGGGTCGTTCCCTTAGCCGATTATCGAGGCATCCGACATTAATTGTGCGAAAAAGGAACGTCCGCGGCAGAGGCAGTCGGGAGAAAGAAGAGGAAAAAAAAAAATGAAACGATCTCGGAAAGGAGAGGAGGCCTCGACCCGATCTTCCGTCGCGCTCCCCCCCGGTCGTTTCTCGCGCGAATTTCCCTGACACGCGAGAGAAGAGGGACGAGAGGCGCCTCGCGCGGGAAACGTTCCCATGGCGGCGGTGGCATTGTCCATCGGCCCGTCGATTGGGCAACGGCCGCATTAAAGCGCCGTCGGGAGCGCGCGACACGCCGGCCCGCTCGCCAATCCCATTTCTTTTCTGCCCGTTTCTCTCCTTATATTCATCATTTCTCGCCGCGGCGTTTTTCCCTCTCTCTCTTTTTCCTTCCGTTTTAGAGGGCCTAATTGGACGCTTGCGCAAGCGCATTCCGTGCGCGCTTTTCCTTTTTCTCTTTCGTGTGCGTGCGCATGCAAATTGACAGGGTAATTCTTTAATACTAGCGCGTATGCGGTGTGCTATTCGTTTTATTGTTATTTTTCTGCTAAAAAATTTGTAAAATATTTGAATTAAAATTTATTTTATATTTGTTGAATTTTATTTTATTTTAAAAAAGTGAAGATTTAACGGAACAATTTCTTATTATTTTATCGCAAAATACATTAATTTTCAACTACAGGAGATAGCGTATACATCGTAGAACAGAATTCATACTATTAATGCTAACATATTAACGAATCTTTAACCTTAATCTTAAAAGCAGTAATGGTTTTTCCAATATCATGTTTACAATCTTTTTTATTCCAAATTCTTCGTAGCCTAAATGTACATGGATGTCCGACTGCTTCTTAATTCATTAAGAAATATTAAATGTTTCTTATCGTGGTTAACATTTACGGAATAAATATTATATGTCTGGATGCTTAACATGCAAAATAGTGACTGAAGACAATTTATAATCTAGTCGTACTATAGATAATTTCATCAATCGCTGTTAAATATTTCAAATTTCGCGCTACTATCTTATTCATATGATAAAAAAATTAGATGTAATAGAAACCATACTATTTTTAATAAGAGAAATGAAGATACTAATTAATTTTTGTTAAAATCATTCTTTAAAATCCGCTGTCAGATAGTCATTAATTTTTAAGATACACTGAGTCAAAAGCTTATTGTTACTAAACAAATTTTACTTTATTTAAGTAAATTTCAGTTGATTCAAGTAAATATTACTTTAGTTGAAGTCAATATTACTTGAATCAAGTAAGCTTTCTTTAGTAACAATAAATTTTTTTTTCAGTGTATGCAGTAAACCCAGTTCATGGCATGGTTACTTGCCATAACCTGGCCACTTTCGGTCTCTGAACTCTAACTGGTCTGTTTATGGCTACGATTAATTCTATTCGGGAAATTACTTTAATTTTTATTTTTATCATATTCAGAAATTGTAACATGATGTAAATAACTACATTTTAAGTCTCCAACGAGCATGTTAACGATGTTATAACGATTAATCTATACAACAAGTACCTATACACTGATCACGGCAGTTTTTTTATTTCTCTTTTTTTTTTAAAGTGAAAGAAAAAGTAAGCGTGAAAAGACAAAGCGTTCGAATGCAGCCAAGGAGGATCGCGGAAACAATAAGTTGTCGGCTCAGTCCGGTGGGAAAACTCGGCTTCTCGTCAGGCGTATTACGTTATCTCTCTAACGGTAAAACTCGCGGAGGCTCTCGGGCGCGTCCTCGGCGCCCAACGAAAGGGTAACGCCGAGGAAATGACGCATCCTATCGCGCGGCCGTCTATCCCATATAGATATTACTTAATCTCGGCGGCGACTCTCCCCGGGACTTAATTGCACGGTCGGCCGACAATATTGCACGCCGCGAGCTTCTGCTTTCCTTCTGAATGGAGAGCACTCTGATAATGTAGAAGAGTGAAAAATTCAGAAAATCACTCTATTGGAGTGAAAAATCACTCTTTTTCAGAAAAA
>JAXIUT010036687.1:0-13556 GCA_035586675.1 Eurytoma californica | reverse complement strand
AATCTACCTGAAAAGGTAGGTTTTTTATACCAATCTGTGATAATTCTATTATTCTCTTTTATGAGGTTTAGTTCCAAGAAACTAATAGTGTTGTTTTCTTCAATTTCGTGTGTAAATTTTAATTTTTTATGATAACTGTTGAAAGTTTCTAACATATGTGCAATCTTGTTGTTTGGTAGACATACAATAATGTCATCTACATATCTGTAACAAAAAATTGGTATAAAGTTAAGTTTTTTTATACATTCTTCTTCTAAATCAACCATTACTATGTCTGCAAAAGTGGGGTTAATGAGACTACCCATTGGAGAACCGAAAATTTGTGTGTAATACTTTCCATTAGATTGAAAAAAGGTATTGTTCATCAAAAATCTAGAAGTCTCAGTTATTTCATTTAGTGGTATGTTAAGATGTCTCATGTATTGGTATCTTTTTTCTAGTTCTTTAATGACCAACTCTTGGGGTACATTAGTAAATAATAATGTTACATCAAGTGAAATCATCTGGAATGAAAATATCTTTAGTTTTTTCAATTAAATCAAAGCTATTTTTAAGTATTAATGCGTCTAATGTTTTTGTAAGTGGGACTCCCAATACAAGAAACATTTGGTCTTAAAGGAGTGTCTTTTTTATGTATTTTTGGAAGTCCATAAATCTTGGATAGAGTTGTATTAGTCTGAGATAATTCATTTTTATGATATTTCTTGTTAAAATAATTATTATCATTCCAACGATTCATTAGTTTTTGAACACCTTTTTGTAGTTTGACTAACGGATTGTTATTAATCTGTGTATAAGTATTTTTATCTAATAATAATGCGTTCATTCGGCTTAAATTGTTGTTAATTAATGTCATTTCCGTGTGAATAATTGTATACATTATTATTTGTCTAAATATCTCAAAAAGTTGAAAAACTACTAAAATTTCTCCAATTTCATCAATTTATGCAGTTTTTAAACTTTTTAAAATATATAGACAAATAACTTTAATTCATACAATTCTTCACATGGAAATGACCTTAATTACCAACAATTTAAGCCAAATATCATCAATGCGTTGGACCTGGAAGTTACGCAGAACCTCAAAATTATAAGTTTTCCAGAATAAAGCTTTAAAGTAAACTTTATTGAATACAAAAAAGTATTGGTTTTTTCTTGTTTAAAAATTGTTCTTTAATCAGAAACATACAAAATATTTAAAAATATTAATTTTTGAACAAATATAATGAATTACCTGTGAATTTCGTGCTGATGAGATTACGAAAAAAATGCTAATATCGATACAATCCATTTCATAACACGTGTTTTCCAATGTACCATCTGGATGATAACACCTACAGGTGCACTTACAAATGCAAAAAATCTATTTTTTTTAAATTAAAGATACAGCGAATCATACCTTAAAAAAATAAGCTGCAAAATCACTTGTGAACTTAGTTGTGAACTCAGCTGTGAAATCAGCGAATTTTGACCTTTCGGATCGTGGCATTTATAAAAATGATCTTTTGGAATCGTGGCATTTGGAATTATGACCTTTCGGAATTGTGACCTTTCAAAATTACATAATTCGAAATTATGTCATTCGAAATTCTATCTTTCGGAATAATGACATTCTGAAATATGAATATGAAATTATGTCATTCGAAATTGTGTGATTCGGAATTATGAAATTGGGAAACTTGAATTGTTCTTATTTTAGTTTTTCGTTTTTTGTGACCTCCATAAGCTCCCTTATAGTAGATTCAAGTAACGAAAAGTTAAAATACAAATAATTCATGTTTTCCCCCGAACGAAAATAAAAATCAGACGTTTGAATATTCAAAATGTCATAATTCAGAATGTGCCAATCGGAATTGTAGCATTCGGAATGAATACATTCGGAATTATGTTTTTCGGAATTATGTTTTTCGAAATTCTGTTATTCGGAATTATACATTTGGAAGTATAACATTTGGTAATATAACATTCGAGCATTCGTTATTTTAGTTTTTCGTTATTTTGATCCCCACCCACTTATCACAAAGTATACATTTCTAGCCAAATGAACCAATTTCTTTTTTTAAAAAATACGTGTACTTATCTGACTCAAGCTGCCACCAACGATTCATTCTGACTGCAAATTGCAGTAAATAAACGATTTAACCTGTCCAGCAGACTGATTGCTACAGACACTACTGACTGAAAGTTGCTTGAACTGAAGAAAGCGGCGGGCTGATCGATACGTGGGTCGATACCGACAAGGGCAACCGCGCTTACCGATGGAACAGTAAAAATCAATATGAATTTTTTATATTATTCTCTCCCCTGCAAAAATAATTTAAAAATTAGAATAAAATTTCCATTACCATTTACAACTATGTGTAGTAGAGGCAATTATAAAGATTTAAAAAATACCATTTAGAGTTTCACTTTATATTTTGAGCTCTGACGTTTGAAATATGTGAAATTCTTTGATACAAATTTTGTTATATGTTCAGAATGACAGTAGAATCAAAAAATAAAAAAAATTGATTTTTTCAAAAATTTTTAGGTATAAAACCTCCTTAAATACATTTGGAATAATGAAATATATCTCTAACTTATCAGATGTTTTATCTTCCAAACCTAAATATGATGTAATAGTTATTATATTCTATCCTCATAATTATATGTAACCGAGTTTGAAACCAAATATTATTACTATGAAAACCACGACAACAAAATTAATCAATTAAAGATATCAAACAATGAAATTAGTAGATGGTGGAATTCGTAGACTTTGGAATTAGTAGATGTGTCACGCGGTAATTTACGATCGATTCCCGATTTCCTCCTTTAACACGCGAAAATGATGTTTTAGGTTTATCCAGTTTAATTTACGTACGTATGTACTTACAGATATACATACAGACATTTTTTAAAAAGCCCTTTTTTGTACTCTCTGAATATAAATATGCACTTCTACATAAAAACTGAAATAAAAAATTTTTTGGCGTCACAAAGATTTCTCTATGAGAAAGCAAAAGGAGGAAATCGCATATCACCGTCATAGATGTTGAACTTCGTAGATGGTGGAATTGAGAAATAGAAATTTGTCAGATGATTGGCTGCCTTAAGAGGGGCTTACATCTAGAAATTTTTCGTCCCTTAATCGCGCTTTTTCTCCAAAACGATATTTTTTTCTTATATATTTTTCTCACCAACTGCCGGAGAGCGAATAACCGATGAAGTGCGTAAAAAGGGACAATTAATAAATAAAATCTGCGCAGTTGGTCGCAAGAAGTTCCTCGGTGGTTCCGTGAAGTCGAGAATAGCCGCCAATGGAAAATCAACGTTTGGACAAGTATTGTTGGGGATCGAGTATTGGGTCCGTACTTCTTCGAGGAGAACTTCACTGGTGAAATCTATCTCGATGTTTTACAAAATATTCCTCCAGGTCTCCTCGAAGGAAACCGTGTCGGTAGAGTCGGTAGAGTCGGTATAACTACGCCCTGTCTCTGACTGCCTAAACCAGTTATTTCCTATGCGTTGGATTGGCTCCAAAGGTCCTTCGAGATGTCCGGCTAATTCACCGGACTTAAATCCGTTGGATTTTTATCTTTGGAGTAAAGTCAATGACTATAGTCAATGACAATAGTCAATGATCTAGTGTTAACGCGAGGCACCGATTACCCACGAAAATATGATGATTCAATGGATTCATGATGCCTTCGCAACCATCACTCTTGAAGAATTAGTAAATGTTTGCTAATTATGAGAGGCGGTTGCGATGTGTTGCCGATAAGAGAGGCGGTCACATCGAGCCCTTTCTGCAAAGTTTTCTCAGACATTACTATAAATGTTTAATTAAGATTATTATAAAATATAATTCGCATTTGAGGCAGTAGACAGATTATTTAAAGATTTGTGTAATAATGAAGAATCATTTAGAGGAAAAATTGTGGTAGTCTCCGGTGATTTTCGACAAACGTTACCAATTGTAAAATGCGGAAATAGAACACAAATAATTGAAAATTGTGTTAAAAAAAGTTATTTATGGAGACATTTTCAATTTTTAACTTTAACTGAAAATAATCGAGTGTCTGAAAACGATATAGAATTTAAATCATGGCTTTTACGTGTAGGCATATTTTCTACGGAAATAGAAAATGAAAATGAAATTATAAAATTCATAAAGAAAATTTGTCGAACGAAAATATAATTGAAGTATTTGGAAATTCAATTAATTCAAATAATCTAGATTTTTATGAATCTGTTATATTCTTCACCAACAAATGCAGATGTAATAGATATAAAGAATAAAATATTCAACAAAATGGAAGGAAAATCAAGAGAATATTTAAGTATCTATTTAGCAGATGATGCATAAAATGAAAAATTAGATTCAATTTTACCAACAGAATTTTTAAATTCATTAACACCAAATGGTTTACCACCGCATAAGTTAAATTTAAAAATTGGAATCTGCATAATATCATTCAGAAATTTAAACTTATATAATGGTAATGGTACACGATTACTAGAAGAAATGAAAGATTTTAGTATATTAGCAAAAATAATTACAAGCAATTAAAGTAGATCGAGGGTTATTATATCAAGAATAAATTAATCACCATCTATTGAAGAAATACCATTTCATATGACAAGAAGACAGTTTCCAATAGGCCTTGCTCATGCTATAACAATATTTAAAGAAATATTGTCAACTGATCTACATTTGTATAAAAAAATTTGTTAATTAGTAGTATTGTTATATATCGCGTTCTACGTTCTTTTATGTTATTTTGTATTACCTGAAGTTGTCGCCTTTTTATACGCTTAACCTTGTCGGTTAATAATGTTTCACAGATTTTTATAGTGTTGTTTATTGATTATTTTGTGATCGTTAAATTTTGGGGCTCGTCCGGGATTTAAAAAAGAAATAAATAAAAAACAGAAATGTCGAAAACACCATGAACACCTGTGAAAGGAGTACCACTACAGACTCAGAGTAGAGCGATGTCTACCGCTGTCGCTGCCACTGCCGTTGCAGAAGCTGTGTCTGCTTTTACTGCAAACATCGACCAGCAACCTGAATCAGGCACTGTTACACATTTAGAAAATCCAGGTATTGTTAACCAAACAAACACTGATACGACTGCTGTTAATTTTGAGAGTTCTGCTGACGCTTTGCACTTGGCGACTGACGACTTGTCGACGGTGCCTAAATCACAACCGACTTTTCTCGAACTGCTGTCGATGATCAACGAGACACGAAGTCGCCTGGAAGTCGAGCGTCAATGTCGTCAACGGCTTGAGCAAATGCAGCATTTACAGACACAAACGACACAGAACCTTGTGGCACAGCTGCATGTGCGTGATAACCTTGTAGCACAGTTGCGTTTGCGTTATAAGATGCTGATCGAGTATCATCGCATCCAAACACTGCAAGCAGAACTACGTATGCGTAATAAAGCATATCACCAAACAACTACGAGCATAGCTGCCTGTATGTGATGCGAAAATAATCAAGAATTGTCATACCAATGAGAGACTGCAGATGAAGCAGCTTTCTGTCCAACAACTCACTCAAATCAGACAGCACTTAAACTAGATCCGTCAAACACTTTTAATTTACAAAAAAACCAACAAACATTACAAATAACAAAGACAAGACTCACACACTTGAGAATAGTTTAGATAATTTTTCAAGTGCTTACACTCAGTCAACAGTTACCGCAGATCTAGACACCTTGAACAACTATACTTCAGGTACACATTGTTCACCGATCCCGCATACAGGCCGCGCGAAACGGCGCCTGTATGCATACTACCGCTTGCGCACAGCCAAATTTGTAGTTCGCGCGCCACCGCAAGAGAGTTCGCGACCCATGGGGCATATAAGGGGGCGAGTTCGGAGGCACTGTACCGACTCGCTCTCCTTGGAGTTATCTCCCGGACATCACTTGGAGTAATAAAGATCACTCTTTTGGATAATTGAGTCTCTCATTTATCACCTAGTGTCTTTTGCGAGTTGTCCCCATCCTTGTTCCTTCCTCACCTCCTGCATGGGACGGGACGCATCGAGGCAGCGCAGCCGCCGCTCCAGGACGAGGAGCCGCACCAGGAGCAGGACACCGGCCAGAGGACACGGACGCAGCCGGGACCGCCGATACCATCGCCACCGGGGCTCCTCGACTCACCGGTACCAGCCTGCGCCCCAGGCTACCGCCGATGCCTCAACGCAGACGTCGCCGGAGAGGATCCTTCGGGTCAAAGAGCAGTGCCTGCAGGTGGGCTACCCCTTCTGAGCCTTGAGGACGGCCTGTACCCAGACCGACCCGCCTCCAACACCGAAGGACCTCTTCAGGGCGCCCGCCGTCGTCACTCCGCCAACTTCTCGGCCCGTCACACCCGGAGCACCCTCGCCACCCCTCCTGGAGCTCGACAACGACTTCGACCTTAGGGAGTTGGTGAAGCCGGTCCCAAAGGCTGTCCCGCAGCCGCTGCAGCCCACCCGCAGACCCGCAGCCCAGAGGAAGCTGAAGGCGAAGCCCCGACCCATCAGCGTCCAGATGCTGACGGCTAAGCAGAAGGCAGAGTTGGCGAAGCGGATGCCGCCACAGCCTCCGGCCGATAACTAGTCGGCCATCTAGCCGTCTAGGACACTCCGCTCTCTTAAGCGACTTAAGGCGTACGCCCAATTTTTGAGTGCCGGACTCTGTCTTGGAGTTCGGCCATAAAAAAATCAAAAAATAATATATGAGCCTAGCTCATCGGTGACTTAGTCACTGGGCCTCCTCCCTGAAAAGAGAGTCGACGGCTCTAGGCTCGTAGAGAGCTAGGTGAGTGGGGTTAGTGTCTTAGCCGAGAGTTCGCCTCTTCGACACCGCACCATCATCAGCGCATCCGCCTTGTCGCCCACGGCCTTGCGACAACATGAGGTTAGGTTAGATAATTTTTTAGGGTCTTGTACTCAACAAATAATTTCTTCAGATGTAGGATTAGATTATTATTTTAAAACAAATAGATACGATGGCTTAACTCCATTTTGTGATTATTATTTGAAGAAACGAGATAAGAGGTTTACTGTAGCAGTTGGTGCTGAAGAGGTTAAGGAGATTTATTCTCTTGTGGTTGTTTTTCGATTCTACAAAACAATGCCGTTGAGATTTCTTGGAGTCAGTGCTGTTGATTTTATGATAAAGGTCAGAACCATGAAGCGGTTTCAGGTAGACACAGGATCGACCTTTCATCGTTGAGAGGTGCTGAGTATTTTTGGTGTTTACAAGGAATATTGTATTCATTTGCGGTGTCTGAGTTTTGAACAAAGTAGCTGGATCATATTGTACTATCGGTAGCAGATTTGACATTTAATAAAAAGGCTCTTATCTCATCCTCTCGTTGCTGATTCTCTTGTTGATTTCTCAAATTTTCATGAGTGTTTTGACTTTTGATGGATTTCAGAATAGGTTAGGAATTCGGGAAAGTAGGAAAAACTTTCACAGTATAAATGTTAGAATGGTTTGATTTCACTGTTATTTCTAGTTTTCAGATTTTGGATATTCGACAAATGGATTTACTCCAGCCGGTATTTTGGTTTCATGCAGATGTATCCACCTCATGAAGACCGATCTTAAGAAGACGATGTTTTGGGTTGAGGAATCTGCTCGTTTATACCTTAAATTGTTTTTATAGAATAACTGACTTAAAAAATTACAATAGAAAATAATTTATTTATATTATATCATAAAAATACAATAAATTTCTGATAAATTTAGCCTATCCAGAAGTCTCTAAACCTCTTTTATCCTAACTTATACCAATTTTAAAATTTTAGCTTTGGTGACAACTCCAGGTCCAACAGATTCATCAATTTTGATTGAGGTTAGGCTTAAATTGTTGGGAATTAATGTAATTTACGCCTGAAGAGTTGTATCAGTTGAAATTATTTAAATAAGTATTTCAAATATTTAAAAAAACAGTATAAATTCATGAAATAAATGAAATTAAAGCCGTTTTTATAAATTTTGAGATATTTATTCAAATAATTACAATTGATACAAATCTTCAGGCATTAATTCCCAGCAATTTAAGCTGAACGTCATCAAAATTGATGAATCCGTTGGACCTGGAGTTGTCACCAAAGCCATATTTTTTAAATAACATAACATAAGATAAAATGATCCTAGGGACTTCAGTTTGGATCCATTTTATTAAAAATTTAATATATTTTTAAGATTTTATTATAAAATTTTATTAATACTTATCATTTTTTTACGTCATTTTATAAAAAAATTCTTTTAGGTAATGACCCCCTTAAGTACAGTAATAGTAAGAATTCTCATAAACAATGTATTTTATGTTACTCTCTACGCAAGAGCTCTAAAGCAAAACAAGTGGAATAGGCCTATTGGGGATACAGAAAAAAAAGAAAAACCCACTCAAGTATCTACTTTAAAAGTGGTGTGAAAATGATACAAAAAAAATTATAAAAATAATAAAAATTCAAAAAGAGTTTCGAAGGCAATCCATAAAACGTCTTCATTGGTTTATCCTAAATGCCCGAAAATTCGAAAAGCACTCTTACGGATGATGTCCAGGTGAAAAAAGCCTAACTATTAAAAACTAAATAATCAACATAAATATTCAACATTAATATAAAAATCATTAACCGTAAAATTCAAATCATGAATTGTTTTTATTATCTAAAAACCAAAAAGCCTAACATAAAATAAAAAAATTAAACCTAAAACCTAAAACCTAAAACCTAAAACCTAAAAACCAAAACCCAAAACCTAACAGTAAACCTTAAACCTTAAATCTTAAACCTTAAATCTTAAACCTAACCTAACTGTGCGAGAATGCCCTTAAAGTGAGGTCATCTGCAAGAAAATCATTTATCGAGAACTTGGAGGTCGGAAAAAAAATCTGGAACTAAGCCTCTTCATATAATAGAGGATATCTTTAAATGTTTATTAAAATTTTCTTATTTATATGTGGTTTGCCCTCTTAAGTAACCAAATGCAAAACAAATACCAAATTTTGAAACGATACATCAGGCCCTTTCAAAGAAGTAAAAATATACCTAAATAAGGTATGAATCAATAAATTAGCGCTAAAATTGAAAACAATAATGAAAAAAGGCCTTACAAACTTCAAGAGAACTTGACGTAGTTCAGTTCAGCGTGTGAACAAATTTTGAAACCGATTCATATGTTGTTACAAAGTTTTCAATAAGTACCTAAATAAGGTATATACATTTTTAAATCGTTGATTGCCTTAACAAAATAATTGTTGTAAAAATTCTAAATATAAGTTCAACTAATAATATAAACATTACAAAAAATGTGAAAAAAGCAAAAAATTTTTTTAAAACAGATTGCTTTAAAATGCTCTAAAATTCGCACTAATTGATAAAAACTCTTGAACAAATGATTTCAACTTGTGTACAAAAATTGAAAAGGATCTACTGCGTCGTTTAAAAGCAGTTTAGGGGGAACAACATAATACATCCTACATACGTACATACATACATCGTACAAAAGTACATACATACATCGTACATACGTAAATACATACACCGTACATACGTACATACATACATAACATACGTACCCGTAGAAAAACAGTCTGCAGAAATGTTTGATGATTTTTCGACAAGATTTTTGCTTGCAGAAAATTCTACGTAATTGATGAAATTTTGTAGAAATTTCTGCAGTAAAATTGTGCAAAAATGTTTCCAGATATATATGCAAAAGCTTTTCAACAGAAAAATTTTGTGGAAATTTCGACAAAATTTTCTGCAAAGTCAAAATCAGGCCGAAAAATCTGCAGAACATTCTGCAAAAATTAGAAAATTCTACAGAAATTTCTACAGAACATTCTGCAGAAAAATCTGCAGATTTTTTCCTATGGGTACGTGTACGTACATACATATATACATATAGATGTACATACGTACATATATACGTGCATACATATGTAAATACACACATACATACGTAAAGACGCACATACTTACATGCATATATACGTAGATACGTGCAAACAAACATAATCCGGTCATTTTTTAAAAAGTACATAAACCGTATTTTAAATTGTCAACTTTTTCAATCATTAATTATGCTATAGAATTTAGATAAACTGAATATGAAACTTCAATATTTTAAGAAATGAATAATAATGTAATTCAGTTCTTTATCATACAAGTAGGTGGTAAACACTCTTCCGAGAATTATTTTTCGTAGGTGCATCAAATAGTTTTTTTTTAAATTAAAATGAATCATTTATACGAATAATACACTTAAACATCGATATTTATTGTTAATTTTTATGATAAACAGGAATTTTTATCTTTTTTAAACAGATTATACATATATGTTAATAAATTTTCTAAAATAAATATACGTTTAAGGCATAGTTGCTTAATATTTAATTTATCTAAATCATTCACATAAATAATGTTTAAAAGTTTGGTCAACTTTAAATATGAATCAATAAATTTTATTTTGATGTTATCTTTTTCTTTACATAGTATCTGCAAGCACCCGACGCAGTTATTTTAAAATAGAACAATTATTTTAATAGAACATTCACGAAAAATCTCTAGTAATTGGACGATCATGTCAACAGCTTTGCTTCCATTTTCTAATATCATTGTGATCCAATGTTATTTCAAATTTTTTAAGTGATTAATTTTTATATCACATAACAAATTTGACTAGTTCTCGAAATGGCGAAACAAAGATTCCTATTACTATCTCATAATAGGTTCTGCGATTTACTTTATTCTTTATACAGTTATAATCGTTAATTTCGATTATAATTGTAAAAATATTTCAATGTAGAAATAGGAAATAAATAATGCTATATAGAACACTGTTGAAGTAATATATTGATTAGGATTTAATTAAAATGAAATTTTGTTCTTTTGCTATAGGAATATATTATAATTCAAAATATAGTGGTAAGCGGTACAGTTGTTGACCCCCCCCCCCCTCTCCGACAATGATTGACCCCCTTCTTTTTATTTAAAAAGTATAATAAAACTGAACTTGTTACGATTTTTATAATTACATATTCAAATTCCTTCGTATTTTATTTATTTTTAATAAAATTATCAAAGTCAAGTCTGCACGAAACATGGAGTAAAAAAATTTGGTAAAAGGCAAGTTTATTATTGTACATATAAAAGGTATTTTTCTACCTCAATTTATCTTTATTATCAAAATTTTACGGGGGTCAACCATTGTCATTTAAAAATGAACTGCAGATCAGTTATTGACCACCCAGTCAATCACTGTTAATAGGTTATGGACATACCTTGAGAGTGATTGACCATAGTATATATAGTGAATCCCACCCATGTATAGATATATGAATACACAAAGTTAAGAGAAGAAAATTAAAGCTAGTTACGTGTGATGTTGAGGTTAGAATTAAATAATAATACCTAAAACACTTGCAAAATTAAATAAAACATTTTTTAAGATGTATTTAATCATCTAAATGTTATAAGATTTAATCGTTAATATATTTATGTAGTTAATCAGCTACTTTTCGTTTTCATTTTTGGGGGTCAATGACTATCAAACGATCACTATCCTCAAGTGGTCAATCACTGTGTTTTCGTACATATCGTACATTTTTAGGCATTTTCAAAAATATTTTACAAATATTCTTAGTAAATGTTGTTGCTTTTTCATCAATAGGCTTTTTTGAATTTATGTTATTAGAATTTATACACCTATAGAGTATTTTTATATTTTTTAATCAATTATAATACGACAATTAACCTTAAAGAATCAGTCACTGTACCATTTACCCCTATGAGTAATTTCAGTAATTTTATTAGCAAACATTTAATAAAATAGTCCAATTTGTTCCATGAAAAACTGTTGTATCGTCAGTATTAATACTAATATTTCCAAGTCACTGGACGCAACATAACAAAGATTTTCTGGACAGAGAGAAGAATTCCTTCTAGAAAGAAAAGCTCAAGTAAGTTTGTGGTAGGGTGAAGTGAAAAGTGAGTAAAAAAAGACAAGAAAGAAAAACTGTAAAGAAAAAGAAAAAAACGAAGAGTTCTCTTTACAAGGAGGGAGGGAGGAAAATAGAGAGAAACGGGCGGTGTAAGGTAATTAAAGCGAACGTGCGCCACCTTGTAGGAGATTTAAAAGATCGTAACTTTTTATGATTTATTCTCCTTTCATTTAGTTACGGATGTTACTCGGAGATAATGTTTCCTTACCGCTAACTTTTCGTCTTTTGGCGTTTACCTCTCATCTGCTGCCTAGCATTCTTTTTACAAAAATTTTCGTACGATTCTAATTTGCATGAATATATTAGACTATTAGACTGATTTTCTAGCATTCTTTAAAAGTACTTGAACTTTCTTATGATTTGAGAAAAATTACAATAGTAAGACTTATAATTCTTTTTTAGTATAGTAAATGACTAAGAATGTAATAAAAAGTGGATATCATCTGCTACAACAAAGTCAATTTATTCATACGAAAATAAATTCCAAATTTCCAATGTTAAATTAATATTTTTTATAATTGTACAACAAACTAGTGTACGTAAATTCATTTTTAATCAATTTTTTCGCTAGTATGATATTCCTCGACAAATCACGATTTTCTTTCATTCATTTTTCTTCAGCCCTCGTACCGACATCAAACTCAATTAGTCCAGGGATGATCAAGATTAATCGAACATTGTGGCAACTTGGCCATCCACTTGAGTCGAAAATTTCAAGTAATCCTTTAATTGCTCCGAGTTGACATTCGAGTTTAAAAGCTTTGTGCAACTCAATCTTTTTAATTCAACGCGTGTCTATGTTTTCAAAACATAGAAGGTTTTAATCGCTAGAAGAAAACTATATTAAATGTGATAATGGATTTTATAATTTATAAAACATAAAGTGACATGTTTTAATAAATAAATAATTTAATAAATAATGATGAATTTGAAAATGATAAAGTAGGTAAATATTTCTTGTTGAAAAGTAAAGATAATGGATCTAAAAAACCATGATGTGCTATATATGATTAGGTATAATAAAAGACAATAAATATATCATTCATATATCCACATATGTATTTATTAATGGAAAGAAGTTTTTATTAAAAATTACCTTTGTTTTAACAGTAAAATAGAAATTTTGCATTATATTTATTACATATAGCGTTATAAATGTTAATAGAACGAAAGAAAAAATATCGTAATTCCTGTATGGAATTTATTGATATTGCAATAACATTTTTTGTTTGTTTCCAGTAAACTTTCTGTCTCTGTCTGTAAGAAACTTGCTAATAACAGGAAGTCCATAATTATAAATAAAAGAAGATTATTATTATTCACCGGATTACAAATAGCGCATTGTTAATAAGCAAATGTTAATTTCAACTACTGGATTAAAAAATATTTGATAAAATTTTTTTAATTCATGAATTTGTAACCCTCAATAGTAAATGGTCTAGCAGGGTAACATGGTGAAATCTGTCTTTGAGTCGACCAGAAAACTGATTATACCCCCATATTCGGCATGAAAAATGACAACGATTTTGAAATTTTCAGACCCCTAGATCCAT